>APFE030086372.1:34124-56299 GCA_000404065.3 Pinus taeda
GCGTAGTCTGGAATATGAAAGGACAAGTCCTTGTCATATCCAAGACCAGTTCTATGCTTGTTGTGGACAAGTTGTTCCCAAGGTCTCATGATGGGCTTGGGAAGTGCAGACTGAGTTTCTGCATCTGTATGTACAACAATTGCTTTATTTGAATGAACAAGAACATTATTGACTTGTTGTTTATGGGAGTCTGTTTCAATCTTCTGAACAGAAACAGGTTCAGAAAGATGACTCCATTGTTGTAGTTCTTCTTGCTGTAGCTATGATTCAAGCTGCAAAAATTCGATCTTTTCCTGTGCATTTTGTAGACACGTCTGAATTTCTGAGAGAGAGGCTTTGCTGATTTGGAATGTGTCATTATAATTAGATTGTATTAGAGTTTCCAAAAACTCTAATACTTCACCAATTTGATCCATTTTCCCAAAAAAATGCAGTGTCTTAATGATACTTAAAAGCTTCTTGGAAAGATATTTCAAGCTTCTTAAAAATGGAGCATTACTTTAATCAAAAATCCAAATCTTATGCAAAGACTAGCCAAAACTATTCCACAATCAATAACAAATCTCTTCGAACTTCTCCAAAAATTATGACAATAAGAAAATCATGGGCCTGATATTCACATCAATGAAAATTTGATGGAGACTTTAACCCTTGATGAAAAGCGAGAGTGGGTTTGAGAGCTGTCCAACAAAAGTATTTGATATTAATGCAGATACACAACAGGTATATGTGCACGATGCTGAAGCATATTCCTATGATGATGAGGTCATCAAGAAAGCTTAAATCGAGTCACCAAAAACAGTATCATTCCATCTTGGCCATTTCCTCTGAGGCACGACAAAGAGTCAAAACATAAGTCCGACCCAGACTCTGACCGCTACTCTCTATAGCAACTAAAGCAAATAAAGCCACTGCCAAGTTAATTAGCAGAACGCCTGTATAACATGCACCAAGAGACCCAATCAAAGCACATGCAATCTGGTATTGTTTGTTCCTCCACAAACAAGGCTTCGTTGAACCTCTGCTCTCCTTGCAAAGATGGTTAATAGATGAACCTTCCAAAAAAAACGATCCCTTGCTCTTCCTATGATTCCTGTGCGTGATGTTATAGAGACATGTTTCTATAACACGCATACAACTATCTCTCAGTCATGATACATGCCAGCTATCTCTCAAGCGACGCCATATATAACATGTTTCTTCTCAAACCTGATTCCATGACCTGGACCGCATTTAATATTTTCAATGAGAAGGTTCGTAGTACCTTCCACAAAAGCAATACAATCATCTCCTGTTCCTATATTGATATTCCAAAGGTGGACATTGCGCGAATCTATATGAATTCCATCGGTGTTGGGGCTGTCACCTGGGGCCTGGATAGTCACTCCCTCCACCAGGACGGTGTCAGACGAATCGATGGTGATATGGAACTGCTTGCTGTTAATGGAAGTAATACCTCTCACCACACCATTCGTAACTTTCGCCAATCGTAAACTCGCCATGCCACTTTTACATTGTCCATTTTGGATACAGAAGTTCCACCACGAGGCTCCCTGTCCATCCAAATGTCCGCGACCGTGGATAGTTAGACCATCTACCTCCTGGAACTGCAACCAGTAGGGTCCGGTGGTTCCAGGCCTTTGAATGAGGTTCCCCTTTAACTGCACAGTTATACTATTAAGATGATACGGCTATAGAATGACTTCTACAAATATCTCCCTATCTCTTTAATCTCTGAGAACAATCTTTAATCAATTTCGAGACTGATTTCCCAACCGGGCCAGTGACATCAAATCTGACAGATGGCTTACAAGAATTTGATCTCTGAAGTGGCTAGGTAATTCAATCAAGAATCGATATAATTCCTTCCATATATCAATCTCAGAGCGTAAAGCTAGTAGTATTGCTTACCCAGGATTGGATTTTCAGTGCAGGCATTTCAATTTCATCTGATATGTGTGTTTCAGTGTATAGAAGCTAGAAATGGCGCGGAGAAGAGGTACTAGCAGTGGCTCGAAATGAGAGGTCTCAGGGCTCGAAACTGGTTCTCCCGCCGTTTCATGCTGCCCGAATTTATGTCTGAAATCCCCCCGCGTCTCGACAAGGAATGGTATGTGATTCCCTTGCCCGCTGGCGAGAGGTGCTGCATCGTCTCTTTCAACGGTACAACGCAGATCAATTAAATGCACTTCAAAATGATGCTGCAGCAGATCACTCCAGCCAACATTTGTTGAACTAAGAAACAATAGCCTCCATCAATTACCTTGCCGCAACAGTTGAAAATAAAAATCAATGACAACAACTTCATATGTGATTCCCAATTTCCTCCTTCAATTTTTGGTTCCAAAATGCCTTATTTTTTCTTTCCGCCTTCGGCAAACGGGAGGACACCCTCTGTGTCAATACACCGCTCCCTCGGCGACGATTGGTAAACGACAGTGTGAAAGAAATGCAAAGTCGTTACAAAATTTTAACATATATTCCAGATCGCCACGTTACAGTGATAAACCACGATTTAAATCGATTCAATATCAATTAAAATTAAGTTGTAACACTTTGCATGGATATAATTTGCATAGATATATACCGTGTTCACAACATGCGTGTTGACAGAGCCGAACCGCTGAGATTGACCGATGCCATCGTAGAGGTAGATTCGACAACTGGGGTTCCCATATCTAGTCGCTCCTCTTCTAGTTTGTTATGTTATAGATCATATACCGTCTTCCGCTTGACCGCGTAAATCAATGACACCAGACACCAGTATCATCGGATATTATAATTATACTCAGGTTGGAGGATGAATGATTTCCTTTTCTCGTAGACTGGATTGGATATAAGAGCTCAGCCTTCTCATGATTTTCTCAGCGGACAGAGGCGTTATGTCAGAATAGTAAGGGCAGCGCTGGACAGTAGCGCTTCAGAAGAGCAGGGCGCAGGTAGCAGTATGGCAGCGTATGAAGCAGGTAATTGAATATGGAGCAGAGCGCAGGGATGGCAGAATGCAGGTACAACAGACAGCAAATTCAAGAGTGTTACCTTCAGGCACTCTCTCAGATGTTAGGTATGCAGCGGCAGCGTTTCTTTCAAGTAATGAAGACTGGACCAGCACTATTCAAGGCAACTCAGATCAGTTGCTCAGGGAAAACAAGCCACACATCATGGCTCTGATACCATGTTAAACACACATGATGAGGGAGAACAATTAGGAAAGATAAAGCATGCGATACAATTTTATTAACAATTTGATATACATTTATAGTACATTTGGTGACCGTTGGGATTCACATCCCAAGGTCTCTTGGACTGCTTGTCCATTCGGCTTCCACGCTACCCGTTTGATTAGGTTTCAACACTTCTATAAGTTAACAATATATATATATTATATATATATATATATATATATATATTTATATATATATAATTATATTTTAATTATTATATATTATATATATTATATAATTAAGAAATGAAATATACTTTTGAGGGTTAGCTCAATTGGTCGAGTTCTTGTTACTTAAAGCACCTCGCTAATGGGAGATCAGAAGGTCAATTCTCCTATATGCCATCAGGGTTAGGCCTCTCCTAATAAGTCACTAGGAAGTGATTCGTCAAGGTGGATTTGCCCTGATATTTCCTCATATATAATATATGAGGGAATATCGGGGTAGATCCACCCTGAGGAATCACTTCTTGGTGGCTTATATTATTTTCACTTGGTGATCGTCGTGAAAATGAAGTCTTGTGAGCAAGAGATTAGAGGCTTAGTTCCCTCGAATGTATAACCCGGTCTACGAAGAGGAGGACAAGTCGTAGGACCCAAAAGTTATAGTGGTAGCAGCTAGAAATGATCCCATGTCACGCAAGTACAACACTGACCCACTTACAGATTCCTCTAAATTAAAAATAAAAATAAATAAAATATATTTCTATTATATAAATATTGTGAATTTATACTAATATAGATAGTATTAATAAGAACTAGCATAGATCCATTTTAACTCTGAAATTACTAAATATTTAATGAAACCAAATTTCTAGATATAC
The DNA here is from genome assembly GCA_000404065.3 of Pinus taeda. Classification (NCBI taxonomy): domain Eukaryota; kingdom Viridiplantae; phylum Streptophyta; class Pinopsida; order Pinales; family Pinaceae; genus Pinus; species Pinus taeda. The sequence continues at coordinate 38,172 of APFE030086372.1, forward strand.
AAACATTTCTTCAAGCTTTCCATTCAAAAATAAATTTGCATTTTAAAAGATTGTAAGAAAGAAAGAAGAAAGAAAGAAATTATTTTAACGTCCACGAGGCTAAAGATAGCCTATGGGACAGATTGTTTCTTCATTTGCTTGATGTATTCGGCCCTTTTTCTGTGAAGATTCAAAATAAATGCTCCTAGCTTCTCGATAAACCCCTCTCTAAATAGATTATCCCAAGAGCTAGCTGCCAGCATATCTGCATAACTGTCCCTGTTGTCTTTGAAGGTCTCGCATTCTAAAATGAAATGTTTTTTTGTTTCCACATTTCCGGAAGAACAAAAAAAGCATACTCTTTCCTCCCACACTTCCTTTGGCCTTTTCCAGCGCCCTATTTCACAACAGAGTTGATGAGAATTAGTCCTTAACTGAGCAATAATAATTTTGGCTCTCCAAGAGATATTGGCCTCTATGTATGCTTTCAGTTGATGACTATGAGTGGGATTAAACACTTCAATATAGTAATTTTTCTTTCTTCCTATCTCCTTATTCCATGTATGTTTGTGGAACTTTTCCATAACAAATTTTTTTATCTCTTTGTTGTTTATGGGACACACGTTCAAGCAAATACCTGATTTACTAAACCATTTGTTATTTTGCTGCATCCAATTTTTTTTGCTCTTGCACAATCTATCATTAAAGACAACCTTAGGCCATCTACCCTCTTCCATTTGCTCAATTTTTTTTAAATACCTTATGACTCGCACCATAACAATTGCTTCAATAGGAGCAGTCCATGTTTCACTTAACAAGATATCATATGAAACTGCACTTTTAATCCTAAATTTGTTTGTAGTCAAACGCTTCTGAATTTTCTAAATTTGTCTCCACTACATGTTGGATGTATTGTTAGCCCACAATTCACAACCATAGAGAATCACCGAAATCACTAGAAGCCCAAAAAGAGTTTGAGTGGTTTTCTAGTCCCATAACTCTGCCTCTCTACACCTATTTTGAAAAGCATAAAATGCTTTCCAAACCCTTAAATTTCTTTTCTTTCTACAACTATTCCAGCTTAGATTTGTGTTTGAAGTCAATTTCGAGGTATTTGTAATCTGCAACTTCTTCCAGAATGTTGCCTTCAAAGTAGAACTTATGCTGGTTATGTTTTCTTTTCTTAGAGAAGACCACTACTTTCGTTTTGTTGATATTGACTTGCATCCCCACACTTCTACAAAAATGCTCAAGGGATAGTAAGTACTCTTGCAAACCAAGAGTCGATTTAGCAATCAGAATAAGGTCATCTACATACAAAAGAAGCTTTATAACAAACTTGCCCAAATACATACCATCACCCCCTTGCGAATTTAATCATTCCTCAAGCTTGTCGATATATAAACCAAAAAGGGTAGGAAACAGTGGGAAACCTTGCATGACCCCGATATCGCTTCCAAAGCTTTCAGAAATGCCTGATGAAGTTCTGATATTTGACTTTCACCTCTTCATACAGCTTATGCACAACTTCTCTCAAATGTTTAGGAATCCCAAGTTCTTCCATTATGAGCCAAAGCTTATCCCTAGGAACCGAGTCAAATGCTTTTCTGAAATCAACAAAGCAACAAAATAGTTCTTCCTTTTTCTCCCAAAATTTTTCAATGATGTGTCTTCAAGTTATATAATGTTCAATTGTGGAATGTTTAGGTCTAAAACCTGCTTGCCCTTTAGCACGCTTATCTCTTTCTTCTGCCCACTTACTAATTTTGTTTTCTAGCATGCTTCCAAATAGCTTTGCAAACAAAGGGTTTATCATGATGGTCCTATAATTGGAGGGATTATTGACATCACAACTCTTGAAAAGAGGTTTTTCCAGACCAGTTGTCCAATCTGTGGGGAGCCCTTATTGTATGATGTTGTTGAAGATTTTTGTAATGTGACGTGCAAGAATCTTTGAGCCCCACTTTAGATATTCTGCTTAGAGTTTAGCTAAGTCTTTTGCTTTTCCAACACCCAACTTCTTGATACCCATCTCTACCTCTTGTACCATGAAGAGTTCAATATAAGTGTTGACCAAGGGGGGAGGGTCAACCTTGGGAACCTGCTCATAGAGTCGTCTTGCATAGTCAAACCATTTAGAAGCTGTAATATTATTTCCCATTTGTATCTTTTTTGGTTGGAGCTCCTTCCAAAATAATTTGGGATTATTTTTTCCAAGGAAGATTAGTTCTTCCCTCCTTGAAACCATGAAATCAGCCTTTTTCTTGCTTAATAACTGCTTGTAAGCTTTGAGCTTTATGTTATCCTTGTTTGACTCTTTCCACATTCTCCTTGCCTTTTTGCATTTCTCGTCAAACCAACCATTAACCGGAAAGCAATTTGTTTCATACTTCTTAATTTTTGCTCATTTGCACTTTACAAGTGCACATTGAATTAAATGTGTTAATTCGTGACTATGAAGGCTGTGAATTATAATTTTCTCCTTCTCAAAGAGCCTCTCTAGCGTCAATTTGAAGGTACTACAATTTTCTGGGGTCAAAAGAATTCTGCCCTGTGGGAGATTTTGTTGGACATGCTGAATTTTTTGCTCTAATTGTTGCTTGCTATCTCCAAAATTAAGATGAATCTCTACTATTTTATTAACATTCAAATGATTATTTGTAATTTTTTTAATTAACAATTAAATAATTAAATTAGATACTAAAAAAGAACAATTTATTAAGGAAGTTCATTATTTATAGAGATACTGTGTAATCTATTAATTTTTTTTAAGTTATCATTGAATTATAATATATATGTTAATTATATATTTTGAATTAATTATTTTGTTTATTATTATTAATTAAATGTTTAAATAATATAAATTTTTTAAAATATGGCTTATGGGGTAGAATAGAGAGTGAGGGTATACCATTAAGGTACTTCGTGCATTGAAGGTCACTAGTTCGAAACTTTGTGGACAAAAATCCAGCCATGGTAAAGGTTGAGTGCGATCCCCAAGTGATTTTGATGACTTACATGCCTTTGGATCGCACTTTCTCAAGCCAAAGGTTAAGTGTGCATTCATCTGAGGATTCACACAACTTAACAAACAAACAAACAAAATTTAAAAATATGGTTATTAGATATATTCACCTCTAATTAACTCTATTTTTTTAATAAAATATTTATCAATATAATTATTTAATTAAATCTTTTATATTTATTATTGTGCATAATTTTTCTTAATTATTTAAACTATTTTTTCATTATAATTTATAAAAAATAAATGAGATAAAATTTAGGAAAATGCTTTAAAATTGATTTTACTTGGCTAAGAGTTTCTCTTTTTAAGAGGGAAACAAGTTAATGGCTCAAGACCTAAGCGTGAAAACCTACCGTGATTCCAGGTGACAATTGATTAGTAACCAATAATAATTATCCTCATTGTTAATTTATCAATTAAATTATAATAAATTTCCCCTGTAAAAAAACAAAATATAAAAAATCTTTCCGTTCTCGAAAAAACCAATTTCATAACTAGTTTTATGTAAATAAATCGTGGTCTCATATAGCTTTTAATAAGCGACTGAAAATGTAAAGAAACCAATTTCATAAAGACGAGTAAAGATATCCTTTTTGTTGTATTATTAGGACACGTTTTAGACTTTTAGTAATCATAAAATAAAATTAAGATCATTGTTTTCCCGAATTAAAATATTTTTTTTATATATATATAATAATAATAATAAAGTTATATTTTATTAAAGAATAAATTTAATGTGTGAATATTTTTTGAGATGAGAAATTCTTTTTATTTTATTATTTACTAAATTTATATAGTAACTTTTTTTAATGTTTTAGATAATAATAAAACAATATTTTAAATAATTATGTGAATATGACTTTGTCTTAAGTTTGAAAGTTAAATTAATTTTAATTATGTTTATATATTTCAAATATCATCAAAGCACATCTCTCTCATTGATGAGCAGTTTTAAAACTATAAATGAGTGGACCTTTCATTCTTTCCACAATCACACATACTTTTAGCTCACTATGGTCTTATTTTTGGGAAGGAAATTGCATGGTATTTGTTAGGCAAGGAGGTAACTCCTCAAAAGAGATTATGTTATTCATTTAGGTTGTTTATTATTATATACATGAGGGAGTGACTCTTGAGTTTCATCTCCCAATGACTCTTCATTTTCTCTATTATTTATTTACACTATTTGCAGTTGTTCACCCAATCCCTATGATTAGGTGTTAACATTCCCCCCCTTAATCTGAAGGGATGTTGGTGAGTCCAAGCATCGTTTTGAATCTTTCAAGCTTTTCTCTTCCAAATGCTTTGGTGAAGATGTCTACAATCTGCTCATTAGTGGAACAACGGCGAAGATGGATTGTTTTAGCCTCAACATGATGTTGAATCAAATAATATTTTGTATTGATGTACTTCGTTCGATCATGGAACTTTTGGGTCTTGGCCAACTTTATTGCCAAGGTATTGTCAATCATAAGTGGAGTCGAATGTACTTGTTTCTGCAAATCTTCCTGAATTTTCCTGAGCCACACAATTTCTTTTGTTGCCTCAGTTGTTGCCACATATTCTGCCTCTGTTGTGGAATCTGTTGGAACTAATTTTTTGCGTGATCTCCAGGAGACAGCTCCTGATCCAAGACTCATAGCATAACCAGAAGTAGATACCCCAGTTTCTTTGTCTCTATCGAAGTCTGAATCAAAGTATCCAATCAAGTTGAAGTCGCCCACCTATGTGTACTTGAGTCCAAAGTCTTGAGTTCCCTTCAAGTACTTTAGAACTCTTTTGCAGTAGACTAATTTCCCTCACAAGGCTTTTGCATAAACCTGGAGAGGGTTCCAACAGCAAACAAAATGTCTAGTCTGGTAGTAGTCAGGTAGTTGAGACTTCCTACAAGTTGTCTATACTTTGTTGCATCCTCAAATTCTTTTCCTTCAATGGATGTGAGCTTTAAGTTTTGTTCCATTGGAGTAGTCAGAGGATTGCATTTAGCCATGCCAACCCTGTTCAACAGATCTCCAATGTACTTCTTTTGAGAAAGAAATATGGACTTCGGATGTTGAGTTACTTCAATCCCAAGATAGTAATGAACATAGCCCAAGTCAATAATTTCAAAACCTTTCCTCAATTCCTTCTTTATGGATGCAATGTAGCCCTCATTGTTCCCTATCATCAAAAGATCTTCTACATATACCACAAGATATACAACTATTTTTCCAACTTTCTTGACAAACAAAGTTGCATTATCAAGATCATAATGTTTGAAATTGAGTTTCAGAAGATGCTTAGTTAGTTTTTCATAATAGGCTCACGGTGCTTGTTTGAGGCCATACAAGTATTTCACAAGTTTACATACTTTATGTTCATGTCCTTTCACAGCAAATCCTTTAGGTTGGGGCATAAAAACATTTTCTTTTATATCTCCACTCAAGAAAGCAGTTTTTACATCCATTTGATGGACTTTCCAACCATTTTGAGCTGCTAGGGCAAAGAGTGTCCGGATGGTATCCCATTTTGCTATGGGGGCAAAATTCTCTTCATAATAGACCCCTTCCTTTTGTGCAAAACCTTTTTCCGCAAGCCTAGCTTTGTGCTTGCAAGTGAGCCATCAACTTTATACTTGTTCATATAGACCCACTTGCAGCCAGTTGGTTTGGTTCCCAATGGAGGATCAACCAACTTCCAAGTTCCATTCTTTATTAAGGCATCATACTCCTTTTTCGTCACTTTTTTCCATTCATTATGAGAAGTGGCTTCTTTGAAGGAATTTGGTTCAAAATTTGTAGACAAATTCAATTCACCATCATAAGAAACATCCATATCAATAGGTGAATCAAAGCCATCTACATCACCTCCGCTTTCCCGAGTTGAATTTCTAGTTCCTGTCTTTCCAACCTCATCAGAATGAACACTTTCAAGTATCTTTGTCAGCCACTTTGGGGGAGCTTTCTGAGATGGTCCAGGATGCTTAGTTGATTGAGTTGGGATTGAATCAAGATTGAGTCTCCCAAATCCTGTTAATCACATCACTCAAAGTATCATTCGTTGTTGGAGTTTCATGCGGGGGAGAGAGCGCTTCAAAAGGAGATTCCATGGGTTGATCTAGTATATGAATCCCCCCTTCAAGATGTGGAATCTTATTATCAAATTCTTGAAATTATTTTGCATTTGCGAATCTATCCAAGCGATCAAGTTTCTGCTCAACAACATTGTCAGTTTTGGATGATTCAAGAAAGATTACATCTCTAGATACAACAAACTTTTATTGACTTCATCATAGAGATGGTATCCTTTGTAGGTGTTTGGATACCCGAGGAAGATACACTTATCACTTCTTGCACCAAGTTTGTTTCTATGTACCTTTGGTATCAAGGCATAACATGTTGAACCAAAGACCCGTAGATGCTTTATTGAAGGAATGTGTCCATAACACATTTCATAAGGAGTTTTGTTTCTAATAGCATTAGATGGACATCTATTCTTTACATATACAACACATAGAACTGCATCAACCCAAACAATAAATTTTACATTTTTGAAAAACATCATGGAGCACACCATATTTAAGATTGTCCTATTCATTCTTTCAACTACTCTGTTCTGTTGTGGATTATAAGGCATAGTTGTTTGATGTTTGATCCCATGTTGGCGAAGATAGTTTTCAAATTCATTTGAAGTATATTCTTTTCCATTATCAGTGCAAATAGAGCCAATATGAGATTTTGCATCATTTTCAATCCATGTATGAAAGTTCTTGAATGTTTGAAATACATCAGATTTGTTCTTCAATAAACAAACCCAACACATTCTGGTGTAGTCATCAATAAATTTCATCATATATTTATTTCCATTTGCAGAAGGAATAGGCATTAGACCACATAAATATGAATGAATGAGTTCAAGTTTTCAATGTGCTCTGGAATGTGAATCATGAAAAGACTGTTTGCTATGCTTTCCGAGAATGCAAGCATCACATTGCTTAAGTTTCCTAGGAATTGTATGCAAACCAGTAACACCATTTTTCTTCAACAAGCAGAGGTTGTCATAGTTCAAGTGTCCAAATCTAGCATGCCATAATAAACTTGATGGAAATGTACCTTCATCATAATGAGAACTGTATGAGAAATTTTGTGCACGAGCAGAGGTACCTTGTAGCTTGAGAAGCCTTTCTTCTTCTATCCCCTGTCATGACAAGTGAGTGGTCTGATGCTTTTCTCACCTCAACCTTGCCATCAAACATGTGAATGGAGTGTCCTTGTTGGTGGATGTGGACCAAGGACAACAAGTTTCTCCTCAACTATGAGAGATATAAAACATGATGCAGAAGAAAGTCTGGAAGACCAAGCAATTTAAGCTTGATTGTGCCAAGCCCTGATGGCTTGAGTTTTGATTTGTCTGCAAAATATACTACTCCATCAACATTGTCAGTAAATTCTTTAAAAAAATCTCTTCTAAAAGTCATGTGGCAAGTTGCTCCTGAATCAAGCAACCAATCATTTTTCCAAGAAGCAAGTGAAGCATTAAATAAGTCTTCATTTATTCCAACATTACAGTGTGCCACAACATAGTGAGTGGATTCAAGTGCTTTACCTTTCTCTTTGTCATTAGTTTTACCTTTGGGTTGGTTTCTTTCCTGCTCAATTCTATCCCTCTATTCTCTTCCGCTCTCTGTCATCTCTGACATAAAATCCCTATGGTTTTTTTAATAGTTGTTGTATTATATTTTCGCTATTTGATATGGCCTGAACCCACCATAACCCGCAACTCATTATACTCCTTCGCTGCAACCATCGCTGTTGAGGGAATAACATTGCTCCATAGTGGACTCATCGCTTGAATTCTCGGAGGTAGCAGTTAAGGAATGCATAGCTTTTCTTTTGTAGTCCGAAGTAGCTTTTTTCATTGATGTGCTTGTATCACAACATCGCAGTCCTTGTTTGAATGTCACGCGAGTGTTCATTCTGCGTTGGTGTTTGGTACGTCTTTTTTCACCCATACTCCACAAGATTGCATGCACATTGAGGGTTATTAAAATAATCCATGGAGCATTGAAATACTGCAACTGGTAGTAATACCCACTGCGATGCTCCACATTGGTCGCTACTCGACCCTTGACCCTCCACACTACGCTATCCCAAGTTCATCATTGTTCATTCATTGTTGTGGTAGCTAAACTCTGCTTCCATTTACTCGGGTTCACTAGAATACCAAGTATATGGAAAAATTGGTACCAAGAGTTACAAAAGCTAATTTTGGGAGCTAGCTCTGATACTATGTCAGGCCAGGAGGTAACTCCTGAAAATGAGATTATGTTATTCATTTAGGCTTTTCATTATTATATACATGAGGGAGTGACAATTGAGTTTCATCTCCCGATGACTCTCTATTTTCTCTATTATTTATTTACACTATTTACAGTTGTTCACCCAATCCCTATGATTAGGTGTCAACAATATTTAATGTGTTTCTTATTAGAAGTGTTATTAGGGACACTCTCAATGATCTTTAGATCAAGTTTTGGATTATTCAATGGTGTTTATAAGTGTTATTAGGGACACTCTCAATGATATTTAGTTCTGGTTTTGGATTATCCAATGGTATTTATAATTGCATTGCACTGAAAAAAATTACATAGCTTGGGATCAATTGTGGACACAATATAATTGGTAATGGTTGTTTATAAATATTGGTTTTGCGGATATGTATGGAATGTAGAGGAATCAAAAGAATTTAGTGCAAATTTCAAAGATTTTTATTCTTAAAAATTACTTAAACAATTTATATTTCTAATGTTTAGTAGAGTTGGGTTAAGAGGGATCAACATTAGTGACACTCATGCACAACAATGTTAAAATTAAAATTTGACAATATATTTTAACACTTATAGTTTTGTATGTATGACAATGCTTTGCGGGAGTTGGATTGTGTAAGCACTCAAGCATCATTGGTGACTGATCCATTTGTTAATGTATCTTAAAGGTTGTGATGTTCTTGCCCCATCTCAAGAAAGATCCCATGTTGCTTGTGTTTTACCTTTGGTTAAATACAACTTATGGAGCTTCAAGGATGTGATCTCTTGATCTTCATGATGTAAGGATTGCAGGAGCTCAAAGAAATTCTAGAGAAATTTTTTTATTACAATTATATAGAATATTCGAATAAGAATACTCTCTCAAGCATTGGTGACACTTTGGACAAGTTTATTATCTTAATTCTAGAAACATCAAGGTGTTCTACTACCACTACTTCTTGAATCCATGTTTATGCATGTCTCAATAAAGTTGTTCTAGATAAAATCATGTTGGATTGCTAGAATCATACTTAAGCATAACTTTTTGACTATGAAAATATAATGTTTTTCTATTGGTTTTGCTTCAAGAATGGACAAATGCCAATGCCATGCTTGAAGGAAATGATCTCTCAGTGTAAAAATCGGTGAAATAGTGAATACAACAAGTAGAATAATTTGGAAATTAGTCACTACTAGGTGACTCCACTTACATATCAAGAGGTAATTATGGGCTTTAATTGGGTGAACTCGCCTCATCAATTGAGGTGGGAGTTATAGACACTAACATTTAGATGACAAAAAATTCGAACCCATTGTTGTAATAAGACTTGTTCCATTATTCCACTAGAGGTTGACATGCAGGAATAAGTTAGACAAAGCATAGTTGTAAAGGAGCTAATCCCTTTTCAAATCTAGAAAATACATTGTAATTAACATTATAAGAAAATCCAATTATGCCCAATCAATGGGTTGATTGGAATTAAATTTGTTTAAGAAAAGGAAAAAGGGCATTACATCAACATGCTTCATCTTTGTCAAGGGAATTGGAAGTCAGCGATTCCTTAGAAAATTATTCAAAGTATCCAACCAATATGCGACCTTTGGTGAGAAAAATCCATAGTTAATCTTTTAGAATCAAATTAAGGGTCAAATTTGTTGATGTTTTTGCAACATCAAGTAGACATTATCCCATGGAGTCATGTTGATTTGACTAGGGGAGAATGATACATTCACCCATGGGGCCATGATGATTTGATTGGGGGTGAATGGCCCAGGGGAAGTCTTTCTCCCATGGGGCCATGTTGATTTGGCTAGGGGAGATTGACCCACGATGCTTACATTACTTGCTCTGGGATGGAGTGATCTATTTTTTATAGAGCTGGTTTGATTTTTTTAACTAATGGGGTTTTTACACATTAATGGAATAAACAATTCTAGTCTAATGTTGAGTTGTAATGTAGGCTCCATAAGTGAAGGGATTTCTTATGACACAATGCCTCTTTATGGGTATCCATTCAACATTAAACATCTATATAAATATACAAGCATGTGTGGAGACAAATCATCAATGTAGCGAGCTCAATTGATCTTTTCTAGTGGAGGAGAAATTTGGCTAAGGAGAAATATGTTGTTGGAGTTCATCTTTTATATTTCCTTGATCATTTCTATCACTCTCTTGGAGGCTACATGTGTGAGAAGGATGAATTTGACTAGGACGAGTTGACCAAAAACATATGTGTGAAGAGTTGATTACAGTTTCACCATCTTTGACCATAGTTGCATGTGTGAATAGTTTACCACATGTTGTACTTTGACTGTAGGGCAACACATGCGGATTGACTACAAACTGAAAGTTTGACTAGTGTTGAATTCTAATTTTTTATTGGTTTGACCATCGTTGACCAATATCTATTTGACCATGTTTGACTTATAAAGTTGGCTCAGATTTCTAGACAAATTTCTAATTTGTAAAACTTGTTAAAAAAAAATTTCTCCTCAAGAAAAGATTGTTGGGTTTTCTCCTAAGATTACCTTTTCCAAGGGTAAAAATATTGTGTCTGTTGTGCATGGTTATATTTTTGTGATCTTTATTGCTTCTGTTAAGTTTACAATTGAGATTTTATGTGAGTAATTATTCGATGACATCAATGGTGTGAAAATATTATTTGAAAATAATTAGAAAGTAATTATTAAATCATAAAATTGTATTCTACTGCACATGCTATAGAATTTCAACATGGTAGTAAAGCTTTATTGAAGATCAACCATTAATTTCAACCTTAGATTTTAGCATTCAACAACTAATACAGATTTCAGATCTCTTATCGAGATGGTGCCCAGTCTCATAGTAAAAGACAAGTTGGATGGTGTTACAAATTCTAGATCTTGGAAGACCATGATACTCCTTATCTTGGATGAAAATGAGATTCATAATTATGTGAAGGAAAATGCCTCAAAACCAAAAAATGCTAAGGAGAAATTCAAGCATAAGAAGAGTGAAGCAAAGGCTAAAATGATCTTGATAGATTCCATAAAGGACTATTTGATTCCACATGTTATCGAGTTGGAGATTACCATAGAAATGTATGATGCCTTGGTGGGCTTGTTTGAATGTAAGAACACTAGTAGGAAATTTAGCCCTGAGGCATCAACTCTGATCCTAATGTCCAGATCAAATTTAGTTTCCACTTATCTCTGAGAGTCTTCCAGTTTAGAGATCAACTTAAACAAATTGGAGATACCATTGATGATGCATAACTTGTTACACTTACTCTTAATGGATTTCCTTCTTCATGGGATCCATTTGTACAGGGTATTTATGCATGAGTTGAACTGCCCAAGTTTCTTCAACTTTGGACTAATTATGTCCAGGAGGAGACCAAATTGTCATCCAAGAAGAACTTGCAGAGACCCCAGGATGAAGAAACTCAAGCCCGTGTAGCTCATGCAAGGAAAGGAAGAGGAAGAATAAATATTGATAAGAAAAGTACAGGTGGAAGATCAACTCTAGTTCAAGATAAGAAGAATAAGGATATTTCAAAGATCAAGTGCTTCAAATTCCATACATTTGGTCATTATGCCTCCTAGTGTCCTCAAAAGAAAAGGAAGAGACTACAGCATGCATCAACGACCAATGTTAATGATGCTGATCAACATCTACCACAAAATAAGAGAAAGGAATCTAAACATGATGAGATTGCAGACGAACTTCGAAAATAATATTTTTTGGTTTATGCTCTTACATGCACTATTATAGACAATAATGCTATTTGGTTGGTGACAGTGGTGGTTCTAGGCACATGATAGGTTCACAAGCTTCTCTCACAAATTTTATAGAGAAGGTTTCAACATTACAGGTGGAACTTAGAGATAATGCCAAATATGCAGTGAAAGGAGTGAGGACAACATTGTTTCAGCTGCATTCTAGAGATTATTTACACATGAGAGATGTATTGTTTGTACTAGGATTGAAGAAGAACTTGCTCTTTATTTCAACGTTTGAGGATAGATGTTATGGAGTTGCATTTGTAGATGGTCAAGTTCTTGTTTGGCCTAAGGGTCTGAGCATAAAATTAGCGGGAGTGATTGGTGTTTGGTAATTTAATTAACTTTAAATTACTTGCATAAATTATCGACCAGAGCTAGTAAGTTGATGAAGTGTAAGTAAATTGTATGTGTTAGAAGTCCTTGATTATTCACACCTCTAAATTAACCCGAGTTATCAAAATATAGATTCTAAATTAAGTTATTGGAATGCACATGAGTAAAGAAATTTCTCCTAGAAAATAAATTGATCACACTCTTTTATCAACTGCGTCAAAAGAAACTTTCACAACTCTACATAAAAGTAAATTAATCCCACAATTATGAAAATTAATTGCACTCTTATAAAGGTTATATCAAATTATGAAATCCACACAACTTATGAAAATCTCATAATTATAAATCAATATCACACTTGTAAAATGAAATTTAACTCAGAAAAACACACACAGTCTCCCTCTGCTATATGTCCGAATTATGCTTTGAAAGAAAGTTAGTTCTCTAAGGGAATCAAATCATCTATCATACTAACACACTCTTGCATTGGAAATCCAAAATGAATTGAAAATATATTCTCACTTGCTCAAAATCATAAATCACTCTTGCTTGAAATAAATCCTGTAATCAAATCCTCTGTTTTTAAGAATTGCAATTTTAATCTAAATCTAAAATCTCACTGTTGTTATCGTTACTCATTAAACTCAATTCATGTGATCCTGAATCAATAAATAAAATTAGTTAACAAGACAATCACATCGCTGCTATTTAACTCAAAAATCAACAAAGGAAAACGATGAGGAAATTCTACGGGATGCATCCGGAAAATAAACTTATGAAATGATATAAGGAAATTCACTTAAAAACATAGAAGAACCTTACTACATGAGGGTCCCGTCCACAAGTAGATGGTCACGAGATCCAATTGAACAATCAACCACGCATCGAAATAAGAAGGATTCTTTATCACTGAATTGAAAACAAAGTTTTAATCCTCATTGTTGCATAATAAAATCATTGTGTTTTTGCTTGCTTGCGAAGTATTTTTATAAATCCAGTATCATTAGATGTTCAGAGCTTCATGCCTAGCTTCGATTAACAAAATACTAAAATTAACTATGAAAGGTATCATAATGAAATTCGCTAACGCTTTGCTATAAACAAGGCAAATTGTTAGGTGTATATATCGTTACTCACTTGCTTGTATAGTTGACAAAGTTGACTTTTTCCTTTGACCACGTAACTGGAAGCTTTTGTGATCAATCTAGTTCATGAAGGTAGGAAGGAATTGTGGAGTGCATTGATTTCTATCTTCCCATATATTTCTCGCTCCAGTTGGCACCTTAGAAAGTATGAAACAATGGACTTAGTTGCAGAATTAGACATTAGCTACATAATCATCCCAATCTGCTAGCTAAAACAATAAAGAACATTATTAACTTAGGAAATACAAGACTTTCATATAGCTGCCATGCCATAGATTCTGTGATTTGTTTCCCATTGAGTGATTACGATGATAAAAAATGAGTAAAATAGGTGGAAAAACGGTGTAAAAAAGAAGCAATTATGAGGCTCAACATTCCCCCACACGGAGGTCATTGCATGTCCTCATGCAAAAATTCAAAATTGATAGTCTTTCTCTGTCACTGCACTCCATCAAAAGCTTGAGCTAAAACATACAAGTTTGTTTTCTTTACCTTCTTCTTAGCAATTGCAATCATGGGCTTCTTCATCAAAATTTTGTATTTCAAACTTATGACCTTTCTCTTGAGAGACTTGTTCTTCTCCTTTAACTTTTTGTTCTTTTCATACCATAAGCCTAGATGCAACATAATTTTATCAATTTTGGCTCTTTCAATTTCATTTTGCACCTTTAATGCCTCATGATCCTGTTTTAGATGTCTGTTCAATGTCTCTACTTCAAAAATTTCTTGCTTCAAAGTATTCACAATTAGAGGTTCTTATGGACTTTCGGACTAAATTTCTTTTCCTTGAATTGAAGAAGAAGGTATCTTTCCTGTAGCCTTTTTCTCTAGAGACTCAATATAGTTATATATCTCTTGTTGTACTGGATCAATCTCTGGTGTTCTTCTCACTAGATTATCAATTGGTGATGACAATGATGATAAAGCCGGTGATGGAACTTCTGGCTCCTCTTCCTCTTCAAGATTACCAAACTCCATGAATTTTTGAGATTACTCCTTTACCATTTGTTAAGTCTTTCACTTATCCTTATTGTAGATGAGAAAGGAGTTTGTTTTTGAGTTTTCTTCTGGTCTGTAGTGGCCTTCTTTGTTTCCTTTGTTTTCTCCTCGGGTGTATTTTCTTCTTTTTCACTAACTTTCTTTCTTCTAACAATTTTCTTCTTTAGATTTTCTAAAACATTTGCAAGAGGAATTTCATCTTCTGAATGTTGCTCTGGTTGAGATGGGTTATCAGTAGGATTTTTAGATAATTTTCTTATGCTTCTCCTTATATTATTTCTACTTGGTTCTCCTTACTCATCTTCTTTAAAATGATTTATAATCAAGAAATTCTCCGGGTTATCTCCTAGAATCTCAAAGATGGGCTTCAATAATCATCTTTACAAGGCCAAGATGATATAGAGTGTTTTCAATGTACTAAATTTTTATTTGTGTATGGCCAGACATCTTTCTTAAGCTATTAAGTAGAAAATAGGGTAAATTGATTTCATTTCCTTCAAGAAAGTTCATCATTAAACAAACATTGGTGAAAAACATGCTACCAAATCTACCCTCACAAGTAATGAACTTCTGAATTACTAACAATAAATTTCTCCATTTACCCTTTAGAGCCGTGCTCGAAATACCTTTTTTAAAATCAGTAGTATCCATACCTAGATTCTTTAGAAACGACTTCCATTCATTTCCTTCAATACCCCTGTTTTTGAACCACCTTTCTCCAATTTTGGGTAGTTCAGTCACTTCAACCATGAAGGACTCTGTCACAGCAATTTTGATGCCCCCAATTTCTACTTCAGTTCCATCAAAGGCCAGAGCAAAAGATTTGGTTACCTCTTTGTCACAACCATCAATTTTTTCTATAAAATCTAGCCATTATGCTTGTTGCAACATTTGCTTGACCTATGGGTAGCCTTCCATAAATTTATTTTTGTTCGGATCTACTCTAACAATGACTCCCATGTTGGCAAAGTCTCGCTTCACAATTGCTTCTTTGACATGGTTTTGGAATGGTATTAGGTTTAGAAATATGAGTATGGATAGGAAAGTGAAATGGCAAATGGAGATGAGTGAGACGACTTAGGGAAATGAGTGAAATAACTCATGAGAAACAAAGTATAATGGAAACGAGCGAGTGAAATTATCAATGAAGCAGGGTTTCGAAAATGAAGTGTTTGTGTGATGACGATGAATAGAAAATGGGATTTTTGGACTAACTTCATTGATATGCCATGATATTTATAACTCAGTCCGAATTTAGAACAATAATCATTATTTTGAATGGCAGCACGATGTATATATTATTTCATAATGTAATGTTTTTACCTTTATTATTAAATCTAATATTTTCATACCTTCAACTTGTGATTCTAATGCTTGATTGTTCTTGTGAAATTGTCTTCAGGTTCTTCCACTATGGACTTGATCATTTCCTTCTGCTACAATATTTAATCATTCCAGTTAGTGATTCCTGTCAATATTAGCTGCAGAATTTCATCAAAGCTACAGATTCTCAAGAATTATGTATCTACTTATTCTGAAAAGAAAAAGAGGGACAAAAAGAAAATGGGAATTAGAATAGGAATGAAAAAGAAAATTTAGGGTGCCAAAATTACTTGGTTTTCACCCTAGATTTTCTATATAAACATGCAAATAGAGTTGGTTTTGATGTTTATTATTAATATATATGTTATATAGATATATATATATATATATATATATATAATATATATTTATATATATTATATATAATATATATATATAATATATATATATATTATAAGAAAAACAAACATCTTTACAATCAGTTGGAGGGAAGGAAAATCCTTCCTAATCATCTTCAAATCAATATTGTCTTGCAGGTTCTTAAAAAATTCCTCCTTTGAAAATGGCTTGTGAAAAATTCTCAATCGACGACCATTTACAAGGAAGGTAACTCTTTCTTCATCAATGGTTTTGAACATGACTGCACCATTATCAAAGACAATTTCATTCTCATAAGGACCAAGCCAATGAGTTTGAAATTTTCCTTGAAAATCTTTGAACTTTGAGGCAAAAAGTAATGCCCAATCTCTTGGCTGAAATTTTCTTTCCCTTATGTACTTGTCATGCCACCTGGATATTTGTTATTGAACTATGTTGGTTCTTTGAATAACATCTTCTCTTTTCTCATCTAGTTCATTCAACTACTCCATTCTTTGTTTATGTTCTTTAGATAGATCAAGACCTAATTTGACTGCTATCTTGAAGGTTTTTACCTGGAACTCAATAGGAAATAAGACTTTCCTCCCATAAACAAGTTCATAGGGAGTATGTCCTTTAGTGTTTCTCCATGTGGTATGATATGCCCATAAAGCTTTTGAAAGCTTTTCTACCCAGTCTCTTCTATGCATATGCACAATGTTGGTAAGAATTGCTTCAATTACTTTATTGGTGGATTCCACCCGCCCATTTGCCTGTGGATGATATGGAGTGGAATTTTGATGTTTGATTTTATATTCCTCTATTATCTTTTGTACCAACTTGGATGTAAATTGAGTTCCTTAATCTATCACAATCTCCCTTGGGACATCAAAACGAGTAAAAACATCCTTGAAAAAAAATGAGACTACAACATTTTCAGTTGCAAAAGAAAGTGCTTTAGCTTCTACCCATTTTGTAACATAATCAGTGTAAACAAGAATGTACCTTTTTTGTCTAGATGGTGGATTAATTGGACCAACAAAATATAGAGCCCATTTCTCAAAAGGTTCAATGAGTACCTGAGGTTGCAAAGGCATTTCATATGAAGGAACAAGTTTCCCCATTCTCTAACAACTATCACATCTCTTTACATATTCTTTAGCATCTTTGAAAAGGGAAGGCCAATAATATCCTAAGAGAAGGACTTTGTAAGTAGTTCTTTTGTCAGAGAAGTGTCCTCCACATGGTTCATTATGACAAGATTTTAGTATTTCTGGTGCTTCATCTTTTCTGACACATCTTGAATAATCAGATCTGGCCCTGTTTTGTACAATTCTCCATTTATCCATGAGTAAGATACACTAATTTTAATTACCTTTATTTTCTCTCGAGGAGACAAATATAATGGTAACATATGTGTACGCGTAGACCTCAAGATGCCATTCAAAGTGAAGTAATCGTATTCTCTCGGTGGGAAATCGTCAAAAGCGCTTAAGCACCCCCCCAGCCGGCGATACAAAGCCAGCAAAGCCTTCCATGTCCTTCCTCCCCCACCCAACAATACGCAAGTAACCAGCAAGCTCGCAAGAGTCTCAAGATTAGATGGAGCAATCCATTCCAGTCTGTCTGGATTTCTTGATGGAATAAGCCCCCTCTAGCAACGATGGGAAAGCTGAGGCATGTGAGGTAGGTACGAGGTAGTTCGGCAGAGGTTCCTTCGTGTTGGGTTGAGCGGGTGGTTCGGTCTCTGTGGTATAATTAAGTAAGTAATGTGTCCGTGGGCTTGGCTGAGTGCTCCCTAGTTGGTCATAAGTGGAATAACTCCCAAACCTCTATCAAAGTGTGTGAGGATAATATCGAGGTAATTGGTGTTCCAGGGTCTATATCTCCTCCTTGTACGACAAGCTATTATCCA
>APFE030086372.1:56848-79131 GCA_000404065.3 Pinus taeda
GATATTGATTGGTCTTAGTTCAACTGGATTCCTGGAAGCTTCTATAGTTCAAGCACCAACTACACTGGAAGAGGAAGACCAGACCATTTATATAGGATATGACCCGTTATCCGAACCGAACCCAATTAGTAGTCGGCTTAGTAGGCTCCGTGACTATGTTAAGGCGTTGGGAGCACCTTCTCGCTATTCCGTAGCAGAGATCGGGCTAGAAAGGTTCGAAGTGCTCAAGTGGCTCGGGTACAACCTTACCCGCACCTTTGGGGATCAACAACTCCTCTTATTAGGCCGGGTAAAAGGTAAAATCTAGGGGTTCATACGGCTCCTCGAAATGGCACTAAAGGTTTGCTTCGTTCCTCCTCGCCTCAACAACTGGGAAGGGGTCGATAATACAAGGGAAGTCACCGTTATTTCAGGTATAAGTAACTTTTAGCAATATTTGCAAACCAAGGAGATTTAATAGATACTGCATATAAATATTCATAAGAAAATTTGTCTTCTACAGGTACATCATTATTATCATTTTGTATCCTAGATAGAAAGTCAACAACTGTATTTTGTTTTCGAGGCTGATCCAAAATAGTAATATTGAATTCTTGTAACAATAATAACCATCTTTTAATTATGCCATTAGTAATTGGTTTATTCATTAAATACCTAATTGCAGAATGATCTGTATGTACAAAGGTTTCATAGCGAGTGATGTAATATCTGAATTTGTTGATGGCATGGACAACAACTAAAAAATCCTTTTTTGTTACATTATATTTTAACTTTGCAGGAGTCAAATTTTTACTGGTATGGTAAATCGCATAAGGAGTTAAATATTTTTGTCCTAGTACAACTCCCAATGTTGTATATGAAGCATTTGTTGAAATGTGAAAGGTAATTTCCAATTTGTCCCTCTTAGAATAGGTGACTCATAAATATTTTCTTTCAATGTTTCAAAGGCTTTTTGGTAATCATAACTCCAATTGAATTCACAATTTTTTGTGAGAAATTTGAAAAGTGGAGATACATTTTTTGTAAAGTTTTCTATGAATCAAAATTTTGCTGGACAAGACAGAGGAGACAGAGAATCCTGTGCAGGTATATTTCTAAATCTGTGTAGTTATTTTTCTAAAGTTGCTAGACAGAAAGAGGTTGAGTTGTTATGAAAAAGGCCAGAATATCATTTATCTCTTTATTGGGGCAGATTTGTCTCAAATGTGACCAGTAGTTGATAATTAAAACCAGTAAAACCAAGAAAACTTCTAACATCTCGTTGACAAGTTTGAAATGAAGAAGATCATGTATATTCAGAGAGAGATCTAAAGCACTAGTTTCCAAATCTGTGCATGGCAACTTGGGGTGTGAATTGCAGAGAGGCGTGGAATTTGATTAGCATGGAAAAAATTGAATTACTTCATATATGTAGCAACAATTAATATGATTGTCAAGGTAAGACTCTTGAGAGCAAAACAGATAATTCGTAACAAGAATTTGATGCCTCTTATTCACATTCGAGACTAGAGAATGAATTTGCTTAGATAAATTGTCTCTCTAGCTTAACTTCACAAGGTATTTTGTATAGAGAACCATATGGAAATTGGACAGTGTAATGGTGGTAGCAACTCATGATGCATCCGATCTCCATAATGAAAACATGATTGAAAACAATAGCTGAACAAACCTTCCATATAGTGAGCTACACGATCATAAAAGGCATGCATGTCATAGTTTGATTGTTGATCCTCAAGGCATTCTACAATTGATTATCATGGTTGGACAGTTCATATGTTCTCTCTTTTCCAACATATGTTTTAAGTTGTGATTCATCAAACCCATTCCCAAAAACAAAACATTATTCATTCTCAATATCAAAGGGTAACACCACCTCCTTTCGTTTTGGATGAATAAGGTTTTCAAAGGACTGACTTTGATCTTGGAAATAATGGGACTGTATTTGGGCCTCTAAAACCTTGACATATTTCACAAGATTTTCAACAAATGTTTCTAAAAAATTGATCTTAACTTCTGAGCCATTTTCATGACTTTAAATAAATAGAAAAAAAAATATTGAAAAAGATTCATCAATTTTATCATCATCAAAATTGTCCCAATATTCCTTAAAACCTTCAATAGAAACAAGAATTTTAACATAACATGTCATCTCGATTAACTAGGCAATTGGATCTGAAATTATGCTTTGAATTCCTTGGATAATGGAGTCGCCAGAGATGTTCTGAACTCGAGACTGCTTGGCAATGGAGTTGTCTGGTGAATAATGCACAACCTTCTTGTGTCTGATCACTTTTCACCATTAGTAATCAAATCTGAAACTTGATGGTTCTTTCTCGGGGAAGACAAAACCTTTGTTCCCTGGTAGCGACACCACTATGTTAGCACTTTGTAATTCCTCCAGGCTGAGGAGAGGAACCCAAAGGTACCACAAACCAAACTTTAGGGCTGGAAGCTAGCCCTTCCAAACCCAAAGAGGGCTCTCTCTTATGAAATCTTTTGGATTTTAGGCTAGTTCTATAGATCAAGGTAGAATAATTTAACATTTTGATGGTAGGGGAGAGGGAAAATCCATTAGGCATGGAGTCAAATCAAGCTAATGATTTTTAATGCTATGATGGGAAATGAAGAATCCTTTGATAGGGGCAAGGTAGGAAATATTTATGGTGTCTTTGTCAAATTTTCATTACAGAGAGGTGAGTATAAGAATAAGGAAATTGATAATATCTAAAAAATCTAGCTAAGGATGAATTTTAGATATTATGATGGAGGAGAAAACACTGAAATGTTTAGTTATCTATAGCAGAGCACCTAAAAGTGAATTCTAAAATAATTTCTCTTAACTAAATAATGAAAATATAACATTTAAGCATGGATATAACAAAAGATAAAGAAACATAAACAAGAGATAAACATCACTAGAAATGATTGACACAGGAATCCCCGAACAAGTAGACTTTGACCTTCATCATTCACTGAAATTTTGAAATAAAATTGTACAATGAACAATGTCTCTTTTCTATCACACACTAACCAACTCCTTTATAATATAAATTTACAAATTATAAAGGAAAAAATCTTTCCCAAGCTAAGGAGTTCGAGTTCAACCATTTCCCCAAAGATAGAATATGTTAAATTAAGATTTGGATCTGCCTACTAGGAAATAGGGATCAAATTTCCATAAAATAGGGGTCAAATATTAGATAATATCTCTTAAAACATGAAAATTGTTACAAAACTGGAGGTTGTTTTACATGATCCTGTGCTTGAGAGAAACCTCTTTCAGTTTTTGAAAATTCTTCTCCAGCTCCTCAGAATTCGCGCCCAAAGAGCATGACTAAGACAGGAAATGACGAAATCTAAAAAGTAGGTTGTAAAGATTCATTTGAATCTTCCAATATATGACACCTATGAAGAAACTGAAGGAGTTTGTTTGAAAAAAACCTCTTTGAGTTTTTCAAATTTCATTTTTGGTTGTTTAGAATCCAATTTCGAAAATGATGACGAAAACAGTTTGTGCGTAGCAAACTTCCTTTTCATACATCTATGACTAAACTTGCACATATTGAAAGGAAAATATAAAACTTGTGGATGTGAATCTGAAAGACACTTAAGGACACTTTTCGTAACTATATCAATCAATTTTAGGAGGTCTAGAGTTGAATTGAAAGGTCAAACTACGGACTGTGTGGAAACACAACAAATTTGCTGCACTACTTCCTTCTTTAGAAAAACTGTAACAATTGAGCGCAAAAAATTCATAATTTGCATATTTTTGATCATCTCCTATACTTTTGAATGTGCCATACAGGTGGAAGACGACCCCTAAAACATAAAATACCTTTTATAGAACATCTATCTAAATTGAAAACCTCCCTTCTTGAAAATCATCACCTACAACAAAAGCATAACAACTGAGCACAACAAATTTCACTTGCATGAATTTGACCAGGTGTCGAAGTCTCTGACTGAGCAAGATAGTTGATGGATGATGTTGACCACCTTAAATACCTTCTTTGATCCTCCATACACAAAAATGAATGCCAAATATTTGAAGTTGTACCAAATTTTAATGCCTTTGACACTAGTGCAACAAATTTTCCAAAACATAGGGGCAATGAGGGAAACATGACGAGTTAAACGTTTTGTGAGTTGAAAAGCTCATATGGATGCTTTCCTCAATTGTTAAAGATGAATTAAACAACATGAAACATGAATTATTCCAGAAAAGATAAATTTGAAACCTGAGGATGATTGTGGTGATGAGTAAACCCTTGATTTTCAGAAGCACAATGGATCCCCTGCAACCAAAATGCAACAAGCTCTTTTTGATATCCAGGGAATTTCAAGAGGATGAGTAATGTGTTCGATGGATTTTTGAAAGCCAAAACATGCCTTTATACTCCTTGACACAGTCCAAAACATCCTTCAAGTGTAATGACTCTTCAAGCTTAAAATGTTCAAGCGTAGCGTAAAAAAGAAGTGCAAGAACAAATCATGATTACACAGATATGATGTACTATCTGATTTGACCATGCAACTAACCGAAAAGACATCACTAACTTGTCTCAATAATGAAAGACCAAACCAATTATTGCCTTGATCAATGACTTGGATGACACATTAACCCTAGACTTACTAAACCTAGACCTTTTAAGAAATCAATAACTTGATTTCTTTCACCACTCAAAACTTTAGTATATTCTATCCTAAACTGACACGAAGACTTGATGTCTATGAGATCATAGCAACACTTTACAAATTGACCAGAATAATAAAAAGACTAAAATTGACTATGATTACTATAGCATAGGACGCTAACACATGTAAGTAATCTTCCAATGCTATTTTGTCATTTTCTTATGTCACATGCATGTTGTTGGGGATTTTTGCTATACTAGGCTGAAATTAATTGCTTTTTTTATGTGAAATTGTGGAAATTTGTCGTTTTATAGCGTTGCATCATGTCATGGGCCATGTATAAATAAGTTAATATTCCTAGAGATACTTTGTCGAAATTTTATCTTGATATGTCATCATATACTGCATATCGAAGTGTAAAGACCTTGAAGCAATAGTCCCATGCCCTGATTCCCATGCAAAATTGTTCTAGAGGCCTCCTTGACTAAATGAAATAATCCCAAGCATTGGAATCTCCTTGAATCCATTTCTCCCAAAGGATTAGGCACTGATCCTCCATTGGCGATCACTCTAAAGCACATCTTTCTCACCTTCTCTCTTTCTTTGTAGGCCTAGCCTCCATATGTGACCTAGGGTATCATTTTTTTCACAATTCACCAATAAAAAAAAATTTGATCTCTTGCCCTCTATTGAATTGTTGTGTCTCCTAGGAGCCCGCCAAATTTGAGGCAATTCTAACAGTGGGATCTCAAGATATTCCAAGCCCTAGATCTGAGATTGATTCTTGCCCTTGATTTCCCATTAGCTAGTGACATCATAGGGATCATTACATTAAAATCATTGGAAATGTATCCTTTGATCCCCTTCTCCCCTTCAATTAGGTCAAGCATGCCTATAATTGATCAATCCCACCCAGTTGACCTAACTTTGGGTCCAGTTGGTCCTGTGTGGTCCCCTAACTTTTGGAATATAATTTTACAAAGACCATTTGGAAACCAAGTTTTCACAAGGGTTTCTAGGACTAGGTTCCTCCTTCATAAGTATCATTTACAAACCCTATCCCTTGAAACTTCCTTTTCCCTTCTTAGAGTGCCTTACACCTTGCTTCTCAAGAAATCAAAACATACAATTGAGTCTCTCTTGTGAATAGGCCTTAGGAATCACTCATTTTCTCTTCACTGATTCATCCTTCTAATGATTCCCTTCATTCCAGGTTTCCTCCCATCGGTGAAAGTACGTAAAGAGTAGGGAGCCTTAGCTGAGGTGACAACAGGCTATCGCTCCATTGTTGCCCTTAACATAGTAGTTACCCTTCTAGGATCCCCTCCTAGGACCCCTGCTAGTTTGAGCAGTAACATGCCTCAGTTTTGTGTGTTGGGGCATAAAATGGGTCTCATGGGTTTCTTGCTGATAAAATAACATGAATATTTTCCATCATCGAGGGCTTAGAAAATGGTGTTATTCCTTCTACATCTCAAAGGTTGAGACAATCCTCATATGGGCCTCAGATCAACTGGCCCATAATTAAGTTAGGCTCCATAATAGTGCTATTTTTTTGAAGTTGTTGGAATGCAACAGAACAAAAGGCAAGTTGTGTGGATGATGGAATATGCCAAGAAAATTCCATCAAATCCCATAAAAGCTCCTCAAAAATTCTCCAGGGCCCTCGATGATGTAATCCTGCTCTTGCGGCCTCACCATCACATACCCTGGAAACCCATCTTGGTTGTACTATAGAGGAAAATAAAAATAGGGACATGACATCATCTTTTATGTTTCCTTCATGATTTATATCTCTCTCTTGGAGGATACACACGTGAGAAGGATGAAATTGACTAGGCCAAGTTGACCGCACTTTGAATACATTTGACCATAGCCACACATGTGAAGAGTTGACCACAGTTTGACCAGATATGACTGTAGCCGCACATGTGAAAGTTGACCACAGGGTTGCACACGCGAATTGACTGAAGGTCTGAATTTGATCGTAGGCTCAAAGTTTGACCAACGTTGACTTCTAATTTTTTGACTAGTTTGACCAACATTGACCAATAGTTGTTTGACCAAGTTTGACTAGTATTTTGACTTGTAAAGTTGGCTCAAATTTCTAGACAATTTTTTCGTCTACAAACTTAGTTGAAATGACAATTTTTCCTCAAGAAAATATTATTGGGTGTTCTTGCAATATTGGCTTTCCCAGGGTAAAAATATTGTGTCTATTGTGCGTGGTTGTCTTTCTGTGAATTTTGTTGTTTTCGCTGCATTTACAATTGAGATTTTATGTGTGTAACTATTCAATGATACTATTGGCATGGAAAATTGTTTGAAAATCATTAGGAAATAATTATTAGATCAAAAAATTGTATTCTACTACACATTCTAGATAATTTCAATAAAATTAAGAATAGACAACACACCATTGAACATTTGAATTATAAATTATTTATTATGAAAAAACATACAAATTACTTATAATAATAATAAGAGATGATAAATTATTCATAATGAAAAAGATATAGAATTTTATTTTACTTATAAAACAAACCTGCATAACTACAATATTCATGGCTAGTGGAATGACATTTATTTGATGTAACACTTATACTTTTACTTTTGTTCTTTATAACATCATTTGTTCATTTTAATTATTATACAATATTAAGGTCATTGATCCAAATTGAATCAATATATAAATTTTCATCCATCTTGATGCTATTAGAGTGGAAAATTTGGAGGAAACAACTTACAAGTAGTTTTATTGGCAGGGCCTAGTTTGGAGAAATGGGGTTTGAAACCATCCAGGGCCATTTTGAGGCCTTAAATGGCAATTTTGGGGGTAAAAATTCCTCACATAACTTCCTCACTTAAGAATAAGGCCCCATGATGCTATCCTACACTTCTAAGTCTTTCCAATAGTGCATGTAAGATATCAATTAGAGTTCATATGCAAAAGTTATGCCTCCTAAAAGTTGATATACTGTGATTAACTACCATAATTCAAGAGGATGCCACATTATCCCCCATTACTCATGGAAAAGGGGAAAACCACATAAATAATATGAAAAATACTTTATAAGGGTCAAATTTATAACTCTAGTTGAGAGTTGGAGTTAAATTGACCCTAGTTGGCTATCGAGCTATGTTATAATCGAGCCACTAATAGGAAAAGGGGTTCCATTTTTGTTGTTGTTGTATCTTGTTCCATAGTAGAGCAGAGAAAAATAGAGTGGGAGTGAGAAAGCATAACATAGGGGATCTAGGTCTATAATAGCCTATTAGTCCATAGGTCTCAAGTAACTCCAAAGAGTGTGCTTTCTCCTTTGTAGTTGCATTATTTCCATTTTCGAGAAAGAGAGAATAGATAAACCTCACCTTGCAACTGGGTTTTCTCCTATAAGGGTTTCCTAGAGCATATCTTATGTTCATTATGGCTAGTGTGTGATTGTATTTTATTATTATGATCTAAAGACATATAACTCATAAGTACACACCACATACAACAAGGTGAGCATGGAGAACAACTCCAATATAGATATTAATAGGAGTGACTCCTCAAAATATCCAAATACATTCATACATCCAAATCACATGTCCTCCACAATGAATACGTGATCTCTATTATACCTATCCAAACATTGCACATGTGGTCCCTTCGTTATTAGGATAACCCTATTACATATACATTTACATATTACACATACATTTGACCCCATATATGCCCCCCCTTGGGTCTTACCATATATATTTAACTCAATATATCCCCCCCGGGGTCATAACACCAATGTTCCAATACTCCCTCCTAAACCATTTGTACTTGTGAGTCATCTTGATTCCTGGTAGCTTGAACATAAATCGAACTTAGTGAAAAACTTTTCTCCATGAAATTCATCAAGAAGATCATTAATAATAGGTATGGAAAATTTTTCCTTGATCGTTAACTTATTTAGAGCCTAAAATTCAAGACATTTACATCAAGTTCCTTCCTCCTTTAATACCATGATTATTGGTGATGAGTAAGGGATTATACTGGGACGTGTGGCCCCCACCCCCAACAACTCATGAATGATATTTGTTATTTCATTCGACTTACTTTTGGTGGTTGAATTCCTATAATTAAGGAAATGTCATGGTCATTCTCTCCTTGAGGAGGTAAACCTGTTGGTGTTTGAAATACCTGATGATTTTTGTCAAGGACTAGCTACAAGTATGAGTAGATTTCTTGTGTTGGGTTATCCATAAGTTGTATGGAATTAAATTGGGAAATAATGGTAGAGTGACCCTTTTTTAATTACTTATCCATATAATGAGAGCTAACTATTTCAAGAGAGCTTGCCAAAAGCCCTCAAAATGTGTGACAATGATGCTCTCTAATGAAACTAATATAGTTTTTTGAAATCCATGGTCATTGGCCCCAATATGCATAGCCACTCCACCCCTAATATTATATCAAACCCATCCACATTGATGGTAAATAGATGGGTTTTTGTTGATCAATGGTTGTCATTGATGTCAACCCAAGTAGCACCAAGGGCTACCCCAATCTTGCATGGGAATTTTGACTTGACAACTCATCTTATTCTAAGTCAAGGATCTTCTATATGGATTCTACTTATCGAGATGCTTCCGTTGATATATGGTACACCTCCTAGTTATTCATGGTTTTAGATTTATTTGAGTTTAAAGTTGGAAACCCCCATTAGTAGGCTAAAACCCCAGGGGTAGAGACATGGCACTTTATTCACCAAAAATTTTCAATATATGACAGGGATTCTCACTATAATCTCACCACGTATAAGTTGAATATCTTGAAAATACAAAGGGAATAAACTAATCATTGACTTCACACTTTGGTAAGACCATAAGTTGTATAAGGGTTCCTTGTCATCCTTGGTAGGATAATTATTTTTTTATTTTCACACACATAAGACATATGTAAAAACCAAACCTCTTAACTAAACGATAGGTGGTTCTTTCTTAGGTGATATATTAATAATTTATTAAAATGTCAAGCAAATTCAAATAATCCTAAATATCCTCTAACATCTACCTAAGAAGCTCTTCTTCAACGTCTAATTAGCCCTTCTACAAACTATAAAAGAATTCCTCATGCAATTCAATAAGTAAACGAATTTTTCAATACAATAGCTCTGTAATTTTGTTGTGACCCTGGGGCATTTAATGCAGGTATTTCAGGAAGGGTTAGGGTTTGGTTTTGGTTAAGAATTTTGTTAGCTGTTTGACACATTTATGCGTGGGATTTATTGATATTAATTCACATTCTGAAGATGACACATCAAAAAGGGCTTGTTTTGAGGATTGGCACGAGTTCGTTGTGAATATAGGGCCTTTAATCAAAGAAAACAAGGTCTAGTTTGTGGATGAGTTGCTATTCTTTTTCGGCCCTCATCTAGGGCACAAATAATTACACAATAGTCAACAAACTGCATATTTATGGATCCATTTTGTTCTTGCTTGTAACCAAGCAAGTTTGTCTTTTATTTTGTGAATATGGCTTACCTTTTTACATATTTGTTCCAGTCCTCAGGCAATGTGAGGTTTTCTAAGCTATTCTAAGAGCCTGTTGTGTTATTCAACAACCCCCCATTTATTAATGATAGTAGTTAATATTACATTAATAAATGGGGACCCTTATAAAAAAATCTATCCAAAAAACAAAACTTAGCATTTAGCCATTTCTTTTATTTTTGGAATAAAGTAAAGATATCAATCAAACCCCCCTTTTTTTAGAAAACTACTACATGCTTACCTACCCACATATAGCATGATTAAGCACCACCAAAAGGCCTTTCTAACCCTCCAAAATCAAGTAAAATGATTAAATAAGGACTCTATGCTCGAAACTATCATAAATCCGACATAAACTAAGTTCTTAAGCTTTTAGGCTTAGTCTCACATCGCATGTCACCATTCATAAAGGACCCACCTTAAAAACGTTATTTAGAAACATGCAAGATGTAAAATTGCGATGGTGTTATAACCTTTATCGCATCGCATTTCGGGCATTCAAATGAACACTGCAAACTTACCACCAACCAATATTGCGAAATGCGATCAAGACTTGGACCCACTCCTTAAATATATCATAAGAAAATGTTTTAGGTCCACCACTCATTAAAAATGGTCTTTTACATAGATAAACATGACAAGTAGCTATGTTTCGAAACGATTAACGAGCAGTTCGCATCTCGCATCTTGCAGAAACACAACATGAGGTAAGAAAGGCGAAAATGCATAATGCGATCTATGATATTGTGTCGCAAATCACACAATCACCATCATCGTAGTTCAAAGGCTCACCACCCTAGAAGCTTTCTTCCTGTTTTACGATGCAGACATTTATGAGCATTAAAACTAAGGGATAACGAAGCATTATTGGGAATTTAGTAAGAGATAACTGCATTTATGTGTGAAAAGCCATTTAGCTTGATATGATATCTTCTTACGTGCGTTTGAATAAAACTCCTTTTATCACGTTTACAAGTTATTTGCATTAGTTTGTTTACGTTCATTTTCATCTGATAGTTGTTGTTCTTCACTTTTAGGGAAAATCCGTAGAGCAAATTATTGAAAAAAATGGTGAAGAAAGGCAAGGCAGTCACCTATGAGAAGTCAGAGATGACTCCTCTATTTACGGATACTACATGCAAAAGAGAGGGAGGAACCTCTACATGGGAGGCCATGTATAATATACTGGAGGAAGAGCAACCAAGGATCCTGGAAACGAAGATTACAGTTGATGGACGTGATTCCTCAGACACTTCCATGTTAGAGATGACATGCTCATTTTTGCACTAGTCGCGTGCCCAAAGATAATCCCTTATACCGACATGGTTAAATGGGTTACTGATGAAGCTGACATCTCAGATAGAGAATTCAAGACAAGAAGCCAAGAGGTTATGGGATCTTTTACCCTAGACAACCTACGGCTTATGTACTACCTACTAGAGCCACAAGTCATCTACAACAGGCAGTTCATTGATAAATTTTCCAAAGAGAACGATGACCCAACAGATTGCACCCAGGCTTGGTCAAATAATGAGGAAAAAATCAAGAAATACAAAAACGGTATGTACACTACTTCGTCTATTTGTCCCCCTCATAGTTTTGCAACGGCCATGTTATGTAAACTATTTGGCAGACCTGATAGTACTAAGTTCTCCCCAGAGTGGTTGTCGTTAATAGATGTAGTTGTTAATGCAATTGTAATGAATTGGGTACAAATTTTGTCTTACAATTTAGCAAAAACAATTATTATAGAAGGAAAATAAGTGTTGTTTCGAGGGTTTGCCCTTCATTTTTTATGAGCGCCTATGTAATGGATGTAATTTGTTTTATTTCGAAATTCCCTATCATGGGATGGAAATGGACTGTTTGAAATCCACTTCCCATTCACATATACCATAAGGACATGTGGGAATTCAACTTTCAACCACATTTTTTCAAGATTTTTCATGGAGTTATGCTCCCTATTCACAAGTAGCTTTATAATCAAGATGCCCCCAAGTTTTCCCAAGAAGTTGAAGTAGATATCCTCCCGGTGGCCAGATGGTTTGGGAAGGAAACATTTACATATATCAGGGTTTTTTGCAGCATCACCTCTCCCCATGTCCTCCCATAATATGTTCCAGACAAATTGATGGCTAGAGAGATAAGCTATTAAACGATTAGTGAGGGAGGGATGAGCAAGACATTAAAGGAATAAAAAAAGGCCATCTGGCCTACATTCCCTTTGCAGTGTGGAGTATTTGCATTACACGACCTAGGGCATGCATTTAGAGAAGCATAGAACATGCTATCTTTGTGATTACCTAAATTCCCTGGAAGGCAATATGACCCATTCGGCACTGTCGAAAATTTCACCACTTTGGTGAAAATAAAAGTATTTAGTAATGAGGAAGATGCCTTTGATGACATATTTTTGGAGAAAAACACCTTCACATAGGTGAAGCATATGGCACAATTACTTTTTTACCGTGAAGATCTGGAAAAATTTTACAGTTACAGAGAAAGGATGTTAGCAAAGGTCCCATTGGACCAATTGTTGATTGAACCAATAAGGGAGCCTACTCCCAGTGTGAGTATAGAACGTGACTCCAAAGAAAATTCTAAAACCGATTCTGGAGTAGAATCCCAAGAGAAATCTACCAGGGAATCACATAAGTCATCGCAAAATGGGAAAAGTAGAAGCATGGAGTTGGTAAAGGATACAACCGAATCTATATAGAAGATAGCTGAAGAAACTTTAGTTAGCAAGCAGGTTGAAAACCATGCCACCTCCACACAGGCAATAAAACCCCTGGTAATTAATTTAGGGGAAGAGAGGGACAATTTTAATAAAAGTCTCACCACAGAGGAACAAACGCTAGAGTTGAAAACTCCACAACAGAAAAAAAACTCAGGAAATTACAGCAGAAGAGACTGTAAATACACAAGAGGTAGAACACATCCCTGTTACCCCCACCTCCAAAATAGTTTTGAGAATTGAAGAATTTACCCCTCTAGATGTGTTTTATAGCCCATAACATAAGGCCGTGGTGAAAAGACAAAGAAAGAAAAGTAAGTTGGACTCTACAACTAATACTACCCCTGAAAATGAACCAATGGATGTTCTCTGGAAAGACTCGCTCGTTGACCCATCCACCAATCTTACTAGACTCTCATAGTTTGCAAGTGCTTATGCTACAACAACCATGGACAAAAAAACAGAAGTAAAAATGCTTCTTAGAGAAAAGGAAGATAAAAATTATGTCGCTGGAGCAACAACTACAGCAAGCAAATTTTGACCAGTAGGCAGAGATACAATTAGCTAAGCTACAACGAGAATTTGAGCAGATGCAAATAGAACATCGAACCAACTTAGCTGAGAAGGAAGCACAAATACCGACAATAATTGATCTGCACAAAGATGATCCAAAAATTGATCAATTTGTTACCGAAGCACTTGGTATTAACTCCCAGCTGATGCACCATAAAGAATTATTGTGCCAGAAGAGTTCGCAAAGGAAATCTTATTGCGAAACAAGCGACAAATTGACAAGTCAAGTCGTGGAGATGAGACTTGAATATGATGAGATATTTAAAAAGGTCTCCGATTTCATCACCTGGAAGAATATAGAAGATGGGAGAAAAGTCGACTTGCCTAAACTAGAAGAATCACATAAACAAATCCTATTTGTGAGCTGGGATTCTTGGTTTAAAGAAGCAGAAAAGGAAACAATAGACACGACAACAACAACAAACAGTGTCCTAGAAAATGTCAATGAAAACTAATTAGCACCAACCTTGTGGAAGAATCCATTCGAGGTTTTCATCCTAATGCAAAACAACTTGAACTATAGTGGAAACAGGAAACAAAAGAAAAAGCAGAAGTGATAAGGCAAACAATCATGTTAAAATGGGAAGCATATTGGCAACATTTGGTAAAACCCCACAGCCAATGGATGAACCTGTGATGCCTAACCACTTCTACGGAGAAAATGGCGCCAACACTGAACGATGCCTTATTCGCTGGACAGTTGAAAGCTGAACTTGGCCAACCAACACATCTCAAGCCCATGATGGACATTTACGATCTGAAGGATCAAATGCAGGATAGTTAGTCACCATGTTTATTTCTATTTTGATTTTATTTTTGCATAATTTGAGGCTGGTTGTTTAAACCTCCTCGACTATTTTTGTAATAATATATTTTTAGTTTTATAGTTTAAGTATTTAAACCCCTCTCACGCATTTAGAGCATGGTCCAAATTTTTTATTAGAACAATCTTCAAAACATGCACTTTTGTCCCTTTGAGGAAGTTATGGTGAAATTAATGGAACAAGATTTATTTTTATCTAATTTAGCATCTTCTACTGAAATTGCACTTTTGTACTCTTAGATGGTGTTGAATGGACTAAGGATAGATCAATATTGTTAAAACACATGAGTAGGACATATTATAAATGGTACTTCTATCTCGTAATCCTTTTTACTTATGTATTAAGAAATGATTTCTTTTTGAATTGTTTATGTATGAAAGTCTAAATCTTGATTTCCATTATTGCACTTCTATATGATGATGATCTATATTTTATGCTGAATATATGAATAATTCCTTATGTGATATATCTTTCATAATTGTTTCGGCTAGCTTTTTATACGAAACGATTATTGTTAAAGCAAATTCATTTCTCATCGCAATTGAATGATCTTTATTATCAATCTCTTTCAGACATGATTGTAGATCACATACATCAATTTAATCTCGGGTATATTTATAATTAGATAGTGTTTAAATTAGGATAAAATGCATGTGATTGTTAGTTTATATTATATTACTTTTAGCTCAGACATTACTTCAAAACAACACATATCACCCCATTAGCACAATCATTAAGTAGATTGGGAAACTAGTCCCATTATCCCTAGTCAGAGCCACTACTCCAAATGGAAAAGGAGCTACCAACCAAGGTCCAGATCGGGTGGTTTGCCCCCATGTTGAAACAATGATTTCTAAGGCTTCAACATTTTGACGTTAGAAGGAGGGACTGACTATGAATGGTAAGTAAATCCAAATTAACAACCCATTCTAAGAGTAAAACTCCATCACCATCACCTCTAACTTCTTGAAAGTCTTCCAAATCCCCTGATCCTAAGCGAGAAGTTACACAAAAAATTATACAACCCGTTGCTGAAATCCAAAACAAGCCAGATCATTCTTATTTTATTGAAGCCCCTGAAGTTCAATCTTTGATTCATAAATTACAGGGGATTTTTCTATCTCAAGAAGAATATGAGTTATCCCAGGATAGTGTTACCTCTCAGTTCACCCCATCGCAACAGTTAACTAGAGCATAGAGTGAAAAGTTTGGAATCCCTTTGTTCGAATTTCCTCTGCCAAGCTGTAAGAAAGCTAAGAAAACACCATCTGAATCTCACAACAAGGTTCTATCATCATCTTCATTCATTCCATCTCTACCCTCACAAGATCAATCATCCACCTCACCACTCCAGATCGTGATTCACACAGGTATAAGAGCTACATATTTCTCTACCCAATCACCTTCAAACACTGTTATAACTTCCCTTACCCACATACCAGCAATGACACAAAATCCTCCAAGGCCTTGGAAAAACCCAAGGGCTATTAGGATGGGTGGACCTTTACATCAATTACCAGCACAACCAGAGAAATGGTTGCCCAAATTCAATCCTGATAATGGCCTATTAGCCGAGGAACATATAAATAATTGCATGTTGTCCATTAACTTGAATGAAGTAGTGGAAGAAGGCATAGTTGTAAGATTATTCCCATATACTTTACAGGGAGCAACATGATCATGGTACTTTTCGTTACCATCAGGTTCTATTAATAGTTGGGATGCTTTTCAAGAGTAATTTTTAACTAAATTTGGAGATGATAGATCTACAACTACCTTAATCAATGATCTCTCCAACTTGAAAGTTGAACTGAAAGAACCCATTAAGGACTTCAACTCTCGCTTCAATAAATTATTGAATAAGATACCAACGACATCTAAGCCTAGTGATGAGGTCCAAAATGAGTGGTACATTTATGCTTTACTATCAAACACAACTATCTTCATTGGTAGAGCTTCCAAACAAACTTTGGCGGAAAATATGAAAGAGGAAAATGTTGTGGAAAAACACATTCTAGCTGTGGAAAAGAAAAACACATTAGAAGAACGGAAATCTAAGAAAGTAACATTTAGGGATGACTCCAAGAAGAAACCACCAAAAGATCCTTTTGATCTTGAAGGGTTACAAAAAGTCCTCAAAACCGTGTTTAACGAAATGGTTGATATTAAAAAACAGGTAACAGAGACTTCTTCTAAGAAACCTTTTAGACCATTTAAAAGGAATTCCCACGCTGATACTAAGCCTCCAAATGCCATCTCAAATGCTAAATCAGATGGAGAGGAGGACGAAGTTTCAACAAACGAAGAACAAACGGACGATGAAGAAGTGGGAGAATTACAATGAATGTGGGATTTTATACTTCCTAGTGAAGAAATGCAAGAGGAATTACCTGTTGCTACTCGAAGTAAAAACCCTATTGAATTTTCATAAACAAATCCAAAACAGAAGGCTTTAATGCCACCCCCTAGGGACAAAGCAAAAGGTAGAAATCTGTACCAAAATCCACTCAAACTATGCCTACTCAATTGGATCCTTCTCCTTCATCTAAAACTTTGATAGTTTTTGATGAAATGAAATATATTATTATTGATGATATGAAGAAAACTAGAGCAAACATCACCTTTCATGAGCTTAGTAAATTGAAGCATTAGCAGAAGTTACTTCTTAAATAACTTAAAGAAGTATCTACGACATTGCTTCCTGCTGTTATGATCTCAGAAGTTGCCCAAGAAATGGAAAGACCTCCTAGGACTTCCTTGAACAAGATTGATCCAATCGGTATAGCTCTAATTGGGGGACGATCAAAATCCCACACTCCACCATTTCTCCTTACTTTTGAAGTCTTTAATAAAAACTTACACAACTGTCTAGTCGATTTTGGAGCTTCTGCTAACATCTTACCCAAAACAATTTGTGCAAAGTTGAATGTTCAGCTCCAGAAATATGATGTACGAATAGTTCAGTTAGATCACTCTCAAGTCGAAGTTGTTGGGGAACTTAACCAAGTGACCATTAGACTTTCATCAAACCCTAAAGTTTGCCAAGTCATTGACATACTTGTAGCTGACATTCCTGAGTTCTATGGTTTAATCCTTAGTAGAGACTGGTCAGAAAAACTTCATGGTTATTTCGCAACTGACTGGTCTCACATGTGGCTTCCCTATAATGGCAAACCAAATCAAATAAGGGTTGATCGCGAGAAACATCAAAAGTACATAGTAACAGAATTAGAAGGAGAAAATGAACCAGTCACGTATAGAAACAATATCATTAGAAACTATTTTGTAGAATCATTTCTAGGGAATTTCAATGCTCACACTTCACCTTTCTTAGAACACTCTATTGTCTCTCAAGTTGAAAATTTTTCCCAAACAGACACTTCTAAATGTGTTAATTTTGTAGATAAACCTGTACTTAGATCTTTATTCTGGAAATTATTTTTTGATGGATCTAAATCCAATGATGGAGTAGGAGAAGGTTGCATATTAGTCAGCCCAAAGGGGGAAAAGACTATGTTAGCATGCATAATTGAATTCGATTGCACAAAACAACACCGCTGAATATGAAGCACTAGTTCAAGGTTTGTATAAGGCAAATAGCCTTAATGTCAAATACCTCCAAGTATTCGAAGATTCAGAGATTGTCATTAAATAGGTGAGAAATACTATACACTGTTTGTCAGGACATTTGAAACATTATCAGTCATTAGACCTGATTCTTCACTTTACAACATTAAATATTTCCCCTATTCCAAGACTCCAGAATGCTAGTGTCGACCTTCTAGCCAATGTCGCTTCCAAGCTTATCCCACAAGAAGATTACAACCCAGATCGATTTTCCATTGAATTCGTTTTTAGGCCTTCTAGTCCTGATAATATCACTAACTGGAGAGTCTTTAATAATGATCTAGATATCATAAGCTTCCTGACCTCAGAAGGACCTTACGATGACCAGATAGTTGATGAAGACTAGTATGATAACCAATTTAAACAAGAAACAATCATTAATTCTATAACAAAATCTGTAGCTAAGTTGGAAGATTTATATGACCTCAAAGAAAAACTTAAAGGATCCACCAATTCAAAACTTTAGAGTTCAACTCTAAGGTTTGAATTGATCAATCTTGGAACTGATTTAAAACCTCAAAATATTAATTTAGGTTTCGGACTTACGTCAGAAAAAAAAGAAGCTTTTATAGGTTCGTTGAAAATATATAAGAATGTCTTTGCATGGAACTTTGAAGATCTTAAGACATACGACACCTCTATTATTCAACATACTATTCCCATGATATCTGACGAAAGACATATTCAACAGAAATTAAGAAAGATCCATCCTAATTTAGAAAGTCAAATTAAATTTGAGTTGAATAAACTGTTGAAAGCCAAAATTATTTTTCCTGTCAGACATTCCCGGTGGCTTTCCAATCTTGTCCTAGTCAGAAAAAAGAACGATGATATTCGGATATGTATAGATTTCTGTAACCTCAATAAAGCTTGCCAAAAGGACAATTTCCCATTACCCCTTATGGAACAAATTTTGCAATCAGTAATAGGCTCAGAGAAAATGTCTTTCCTGGAGGGATTCTCAAGTTATAATCAAATCTTAGTACAACTACATTCAGAACAAAATGGGGCACTTACACTTATTAGAAGATGCCATTCAGACTGATCAATGCCAGTGCCACTTTCTAGAGAGTTATGGATATAACCTTCAAAGGTTTAGTAAACAAATCAGTAGTGATATATGTGGATGATATAACGGTATACTCCAAAAAATGCAGTAATCATCTAAGAGATTTAAAACAGATCTTTGAACGTTGCCAAAGGTATGAAATTTCTCTTACACCCAAGAAGTCTTTTTTCACATTAAGTGAAGGAAAGCTCCTTGCATTCATTGTGTCCAAAGTAGGAATTCATATTGACCCTGACATAATTAGTGAAATTTCTGAAATACCTTTACTGCATAACAAAAAAACAATGCAATCTTTCCTGGGTCAAATACATTTTGTTAAACTATTTGTCCTTGAATTCTCTAGAATTGTTTTACCTCTTCAATCCATGATAAAGAAAAATTATTTGTTTAAATGGGGACATTCGGAACATGAAGCTTTTAGTTTGATAAAACAAGAAATTGTAATGCCCCATCTTTAGCAATGCCGAATTTTTGGAATCATTTCATTCTATATACTTTCGCTTCCAAAAAATCATATGTAGCCATATTGACACAAGTAAATCAAGAAAAAGCTGAAGCCCCAATCTCTTTCTTTAGCTCCAATTTGCAGGGAGCTGAATTAAATTACTCAGATGTTGAAAAACAAGCCTTTGTGGTTTTCAAGTCAATCAAACACTTTAGACCTTTTCTCCTCAAAACCCACACTAAAGTAATAGTACCATTCTTAGCAGTGAGAAATCTTTTAATACAAAGGGATGTAGGTGAAAAGAGAGCAAATTAGGTAGCAACCCTGCAAGAATATGACATAGAAATCAAACCAGCGAAAATTGTAAAAAGTCAAGGTTTTTGGAGGATGTTGGCAGGAGCATCGAATCTATCAGAATTACAGCATTCAGGTGACGATGTAAAAATCTATGAGGTAAGCCTTAACAACATAGAATCATGGTATGGTGATATCATATTTTACTTTAAAAATGGATATGCCCCAACCCAATTAAATTACACAAAGAAAAGAGCCTTGAGATTAAAATCTAGGCAATATCAAATTGTCAAAGATGTGATGTTTAGAATAAATTTTGATTATGTTTTACTTAGATGTCTTGAAAACATTGAGGCAGAGGAGGTGTTGCAGGAACTTCATGATGGACCAGCTAGTGGTCACTTTAGAGGTGATACTACAACACATAAAATCTTGCATGTCGGCTATTACTGGCCAACATTGTTCAAAGATGCACATAGTTATGTAAATAAATGTAAGATTTGTCAAACAACTGCTGGAAGATAGAGGAAATCCGTATTACCATTATAGCCAGTCAACATTAACCAACCATTTGAACAATGGGGATTGGATGTAATAGGTGAGATTGTTCCTCATTCTTCTAAACAACATAGGTATACCCTTACAACCACGGATTATTTCACCAAATGGGTAGAAGAAATTCCACTCAAGGTAGCCAATTTAGAAAATATTATTGAATTTATAGATCAATTTATCATCACTAGGTTTGCCCTGCCATCTTCTTTGATGTTTGATAATGCATCTTATTTTTCAGGCAATGCTATGACAAAATTTGCTCTTAAAAGAGGTTTTAAGCTTAAGTATTCTACCAATTACTATCCGCAAGGAAATTGGTTAGCCGAATCCATAAACAAAAATCTCATCAGGATTATTAAACGAACTATTGACCAAATCCAAAAGAAATAGCATAAGTCTTTAGTGTTTGCTCTATGGGCAAATCGAATAACTTAGAAAGCCTCCATTCGCACTTCTCCTTTTAATTTGGTCTATGGGAAAGAAGCAGTTTTGTCAAGAAAAATAGCTATTTCCTCCTTTAAGCATTAGTTCAATTCATTGAAGAAACTCCTTCCTGATCTATGCAGGTTAGACAATTACAAATTCTTAAGCTCGAAGAGGAAAGAGAAAAAGCCAAGACCACACATGCACATCATCAGTAGTTAGTCAAAGCCTCCTTTGATTCAAATTTTGTAACTTCAAAGTATTTTCATCTCAGAGACCTAGTATTGAAATGGGATAAAGCCCACGAAGAAAAAGGTAAGCATACCAAGTTCCAACAAATGTGGCTTGGCTCATTTTAGATTACGGAACAAATAGACCCATAGACTTTTCTGTTATAAGATTTATCAGGTAAGAGAGAATCTCTACCTGTTAATGGGTAGGTTCTAAAGAAATACTTTCCAAAGAAGATTATCTCTTTTGTTCACTATATATTATTGTCTTTAGTTAAAATTTTATTTTAGAAAGAGTAATACGAATTGAAAAGCATTTACTTTTGGTTTTAGAAAGGATAGTCTCTTTTTAATTTTGACTTTTCGCTTGTGTAAGTAAAGATGATTATGAAAGTAATATTCACATATGAAATATATAGATAAGTTCTATGACTCTTAAATTTCTTGTTTTCTACCTAAATTATCTGAATTTTGATGAAATTTAGCTTTAAGAAAGAAACTTCTCCTTTACATCAGTCCAGAAAAGTATCAATAACAAAGAAAAGTCCCTCTCCAGAAAGGCATCTTTAAAACTCTACAATTGTTGTCCAAAAGCTCTTAAGGAGCCAATGGTTCTCCCCACTTAATCAACTTTCATTTTTAGAGTGTAATTCTAAAATATAATTAAACACAAAGGATAAGAGGTCTCATCAAGAGCTGACTTACCATGATCATAAGATTATAACTAACTGACATTACCAATACTGCATATCAAAACAGGGTAATGGCTTAAGATTATATTAATCAAAATACAAGGCATTGTCAATGTTGGTCACCAAACCAAGACATTGTCCTTTAAGAAATAAAAGATGAAGAGCTGAAACAACAACAATTACTTCAGAAAATAAGGAAATCAATAAGTATAATTACGAGCTTATCTTTAATATTGCATTTTGATTTAAGTGGGATACTGAATCCTTGCTAGTTAAGAGGTAACCCTGTCGAGGCTATGAACACCTGCTGGCAGCAGAGGCTCTACCTACGACAACTGAGTGTACCAAAAAACTGATTTGAGAAGAGATTTCTTGCTTCTGTCTTTAAAAACCAAGTAAAGGCTGATGTAGACAAAGTGCCTTTTTATGAGAAAAGAATAATCAAAAGAACGATAGTTAAGTAGATGTTGTTTTATTAATAAAGAGTAGTATTACTTACCTTATATTCCATATAGCTTATTCTATTTTCAAAACTATCTTTATTTGGGAATTTTTAGAAATTTCAAAAAATTCTCAGAGATAACTGGTTCTTCCAAGTGAATCGCCAATTGTTGTGCTATTCAACAACTCCCCATTTATTAATGATAGTA
>APFE030086388.1:0-15744 GCA_000404065.3 Pinus taeda
TAAGTTTTCAAACCAAGCTTATGCAAAAAAAATTAAAAAACTACACACCTTTTTTCACTTTCTAGGAGCTTGATATTGAATCTGATGTATCTATGTAATT
The DNA here is from genome assembly GCA_000404065.3 of Pinus taeda. Classification (NCBI taxonomy): domain Eukaryota; kingdom Viridiplantae; phylum Streptophyta; class Pinopsida; order Pinales; family Pinaceae; genus Pinus; species Pinus taeda. The sequence goes on from APFE030086388.1 coordinate 101, forward strand.
TCAGATCATCCAGTTCTAAATTACGATCTGCAGTAGCCCTCTACGTCCTCTTTCCAATGCCACAAATCTGATCCAAATTGGATTATTCAAGGAATAGTTATGCACAATCTCCCAAGATGACCTGATTATAGACCTTTCCAAAGGGGAAAACTTGTATGAAGTGCCACATGTCACTGTTTCGACCTTTGGCTCTGAAAAGTATATACAAGAAACTATAGTCTATCCTCTTTCTGCGCCTTCTTACGAAATTTCAATCTGATGCTCAGAGAGAAAGTTATGATGATTTTCCCCAGGTCACCTGTTTGGAATGTAATTCAGGAGTCTGCAAAAAGACCAACTTCCTCAGATCATACCTCCGCAAGTGTAGCGCAAAAAGCTCCGAAATTTGGATCTGAGGTTCAGTGCGATTTTTTCTCTAATGGGTTTTTGTTTTAGCTTCTGAAACATCGCAGAAAAAAATTTATAGTGAAAATTCCACAATAACCTATTTGGAGCAGCGAAACCCTAGAATCCAAAGCTCTTATACTAAATGTTATGAAACCAGCTCACAAAAAGATAGAAAAGATAGTTTAACGCCTTAGAATTTAGCCTCTTCAATGGGGAAACCTCCTTTACATTACACAAATGGACAATTCTTGGGTCATTCAAATGACAAAACCTCCTTTCTATATATAGGAGCCTAAGGAGTCACAATATAACCCAGCCGACCTAACAATAATAATATAAAGCCACAAAAAGAACAATAAAGGGATTCTATGGGGCTTAATAATAACAATATGTGGAAAATAGGGGCACAACAATATTAATAAGGGATAAAACTAGAATAGTAATGGGGTAATCACTAGTATTATAGGAACCTAACACATTCAAATTTTGTAGGTCTTAATTATTTTCAGAATGAATTTTCAAAGACTAATTAGAGTACGTGTTTCGAAAAAGAGAAGACATTGATGTGCAAATAAAGTGAAAATATTTGTACCAATGACAATTCCAGGAAGATGAGTTTGCTTCACAAGTAAGATTTACAAAATCTAAGAGTTCTTTAAAAGAAATAATATTGAATTATAAGTTTGTCTCTAGTCATTGTAGTTGAAATACATCGATATTCATTCCCTTTCATAATCCAATAATGTCCTTCATTCTAGATTTCTTCCTCTTAATCTCAACATTGATGTGCACCAAATTCAACTATGATATCGATTACAGATGCACCAGGGTCACTAGAGAGCTTTGAGTGCAACATTTTAGCTTCACAAAATCAAAATGATTGCACTTTTGTTTTATATCATTGCATGGGAATTATTTTTTTTGGGTGTTGATTGGTATTTATGATTTATAGTCATTTAGTTTCCATTGTTCTAAGTAGATCTAATTATTATTATAATTTCTTAATTACATACATTAAGTCGAAAATCCTAACACAGATTAAGGGTGTAACAATGCTTAATAAAAAGAGTTGGTGTAGAGTTCTCTACATATATAAATATAGATTAGTAGTCCAATCAGGTCGTATGTTTGGACTAATCACTCACAGTGCTTTAGATTATTGTTTAAACATAGATTTTTGAAACAAATTATTTGTATGTCTAGTGAAATATATAAATGATTTGATAATCTTTCAAGATTAGAGCCGGAAACTACAGTTGCCAAAACTAGTTGGTGGTTATGCAAATTTAATCTAAGAAATTCCGTACATTTTCTTAAGTATATCCATCCCCAACATAGAATATGAATATGCCCTTCTGTGAAGAGAATTTAGTATTTCATGGTTGGTATTGTTGAGAAACCAAGTGCAAGGAGACAAGAACTTAATTTCTAGTTCTTGATAATTACTTGTGATAATTAAGTGTATTATTATATTTTCTTATTTCTTATTCATAAACAAATTATACATTAGAATTTAACCATATAAGATCAAGAATCCAAGACCGCAAATCAAAAGATACAATGCACCTTTTTACCCTAGGAAAATCCACAACGGGGGAAAAACCCAACCATCCTTTCCTTATAGAATCAAGTAAAATATGAGAGATAGTCAATAACCAATATCAAATTTCCACCAAGATACCACATCAAAATCCCCCTCCAAGTCTCCTTCAAAGTAAAAGTCAATATTAGTCATACATGCTTCAAATCTGGTCAAACCACATAAGTTCAAATCTACAACTAGCGCCGAATTTTGGCCTGCAACTGATCTCAGAAAAATTTGGCCTTTTCCATAGAAAATAATCCTCCACCCATGCAAGTTGTAGCAATAAAATATTTGGTTAGAGATGGAAGATTCTTCTTGAGTTTGACTTTCCTTTCTCTTTCCTTTGTATTAACTTCTCTCTCCTTCACCAGGTGCAGAAGATACTTGATGTGATGATGAATGAATGAGATCCCAAGTAGGTTGAATAGGTCTCTTATATATAATTTTCCAATACAGTTGAATAGGTGCCACTTAGAGGGCTAGGCTGACTTGTCCAAGTAGGGTTGAATTGGTCATCTTGTGGACTTATGGACTCAAAAATAAAATTCAATTTTCTTTCTTTTTCAAATATAATATTTTTCATTTTTCTTGAGCTTGAAACCCTTTTTTAAATAATTTGTTTTTGACCCAAGCATGTAAAATATGCTTTTATAATAATTTAACATATGACATTATGAGGACCAATACTAGTCACAATTTCAACACTCCCTTTAACTATGGAGGTATTCATAATGGCTTATCAAGATATTCTTAAGTTGAATAATTCTATAAGAAAGGATCTAGATTGATAAGCATCATTAATAACATCATCATAACCAACATTTTTAATTTCCCAAGGCCTTCTCAATAAGCTCTATCTCTCCACTAGATCAAAGCACAATGTTGGGAGGCATTCAACATGACACCACATAACTGCCTCTTCAAGGCACATACTCCACCTAGGTTCCTAAGAGGATGTCCTCCATAGGACCATTTTCTAATCTAGTGTCACAATACTTGACTTAAGGGTGCCAGTCCTAATTAGTCACAATACTTGACACAAAGAAATGTTGGTCCACTAGACCATTCTTCCTGAACTGGGTCAATGTACTTGACTTAGGGTGTTAATCCTAATCAACCATAGTACATTACATAAGAATGTTGGTCCATGATGCTTATCTAATCTACTATTCTCCTTATCTGGGTTCGTGTACTTGACTTAGGGTGTTAATCCTAATTGGTCATAGTACATGACTTAGGAAGAAAAATAGGTGTCCATCCTCACTCCTCCTCAATATAGGTGGAGTTATCCACAAGTCCAAGATTATCTCCAAAGTACTCATGCTTTCCTTACATAAGCTACCTATTTATCTATGGAGATCTATTGTAGCTTCTCGACACCCATCATCACCATATCTCAAATAGTGGTACTTAATCATAATGTGTATATATCTTCCATGTAAAACTAGGTTCTTTAACAACTTTATACAGTTTTGACTATCACGATTAAATCCTACACCATAAAACAATCCATCAAGTAGTTTATGAAACCAACTCATTGAACAACTATCATATATTCTTCCTTTGCAATGTTTAGTGCAACAGAATCATGCTTCCTACTCATCCAAGAAAACAAAGTGGAGCCCAAGTAGAAATAACCACAAATAGTACATTTTCCTTCGTCAACACTTCTAGACCAATCGAAATCAATGTAACCTTGTAAACAAATCTCATTTCTTTTCCACATATCTCAAGCAATGATATATGGTACCACGAATATATATCAATATGTCCTTTCTTTCCACCTAATAATGATATCTAGTATGTATCTAAAAATGGCTCAAATTATTCATAGTAGGGCATATGTCATCCATCATCACATACTTTCCTTAACCAAGGAATATTTCACTAGGTTTCTACTATACCTCAAGTCCCAAGTATTGCATCAATCCAAGATCTTTCTTATCAAATTTTACTTCTATCTCCCTCAGAAGGAAGTACCTTTTCCCTTGACACATGAGTCCTTTTGTTAGACATATCATCCTTGATTCATTCGACCAGTCCCAAAGTACACTATCTTATATAATCATGAGGCTTCTTTTCAGGTTCTTCAAGATCCTTAGGTAATTCTTTCAACTGAGGAAAACTCCTTATCATGATCCTCTTGCTCTTTATGGGAGAACCTTCTCAAATATTGTTTCCATGTTTCCATGTTTCCATCTAGTGCACGCTAGATTTTGAATTCTCTAATTCATACTTCAAACCGGTTGATCTTTCTGCATTCACATATTCTATAATTTAGGAAAGTCATTATGCTTTGTGATGTTCTTCCATTTCTTTCATCTTGCTTCCACAGCCAAGGAAACCCTTGACATTGGCCTGCAATCCTCACTAGGAGGCCATGGAAGAAAAAAAACAATTAAACAATGTATCTAGACAAGAGACTAACCAAAGGTGAATATAATAACATTGGTAGTAATCAAAGAAAGGAGATATATAATACTTATCTTTTGAGAAAATTGAAGTCCCTCTTAATATTGAACTTCTTGTAATTTTCACCACCTTTGTCCTTACATCAACATGATGTCGTTTCTATCTTTCCCAAGAGCTAGGGATTTTTATTTCAGTGGAAATGATTAGTTCTAGGGTTTTCTTATTCAAATATTTGCTAGCGTTTACAAACCCAAGATGCTTCAATATTCAAAACCCTCAAGACCTACCATCTTTTAGATTTTAAAGTTTTACAAGTATACTTATGTGCTTATTGCAAACCTTATAATTTCCGTTATACTTGAAATGGAGCTCATCAATGTTTCATTCACTAATTTTCTTAGGTCCAAATAACTTTAATTGTAGCACAAAAACTTAGTCTTCATGTGAAAGGAAAGGATCTAAATATCGATGTAGGAAACACCTATTATATCGATTATGTCTTTTTCCTCAAGAGAGAGGAAAACAACCTCTCATACAATGTATTTTTATAAACCCTTTCATAATAAATAAGATGTCAACAATATCTTTTAATGGAGCATACACTCCATGTTATTTTTTATCTTGTTTTGATAGTACCTAAATGTGATTCCTTTATATAAAAGTAGGTCTAGCATTCCATGCAATATGATTGACGTAATCTTCTAAGAGCATAGATATTTGAGATCATGTTAGCATTGATGAAATGAGTCATTAGATTCAAGAGAAATTTGAAATGGACTTACAATTTAGATCTATGCATGGTTTCTGCTAACCTAGCTCTTAAGATTTAAGAAAAAAATATTACACATACCTCATTGTAGAGTTTCTTGTCGATTCAAAACTCATGTAATGTACTAAAACATAGGACAAGAATCTACTCTTCTCTTTAAACACCAGAAACCAATAGGTTGATGAAAAAAATAATCAACAAGATGAAGATAATAAAAGACACATAACACATTTTTTCTCTGGGGAAAGCCATTGCTCAAAACCCTGACTATCTATTGCATTAATAAGAAATCTTAGTGATAATATAAAGCTTGTTCTCACTAGAACAATTCCTCCACAAGTATGATCAACTCTCTGCATCACAAGCCCATTATAGCCAACACTTAGCCAATTCTGCTACTTGCCAAGCCCGTATTTCCTTGCGCAATTCCTGTATGGGTCATCCCATATTTAATTGGGAAATCCTTCCTCCATAACTGCACAATCCAAAACTAGGTCCTTCTCTGATTGCATGCAAGACTTGTACAACTCTGATCATCATAAAACTGATAGTACACTATTCCCACACTATAGTCTTGACTGGGTATTTATATGAGCTGACATGCATGAGTTTCTCATGAGGGAATATTCAATTAACTAGAGTAGCACTGAGGATGCACTAGTGCACCAACTCACTATTAGACCTCTACAACTAGTTCCACAAATAGTTAGAACTAGGTTAACTCTCTAAAACTCAGTCAAACGGAGTTATCAAATTACAACTCAAATAAACTCATCCTGGACCCCTAAAATTTAGGTAGAACATATAGATTACTACATAAAGACTTCCAATTCGAAATTCCTAAGCTAATTAAACTTAATTAACTATTTACAAGTTTCTATGAGAATAGAATTCGATTTTAATTCTCAGTTTAATTCAAGAACAAATTAAACTAGAATTTCTTGTTTCCATTTATCAACACTCATTATTTTAGTGATAGAATTCAACTTTGATCCCTTTCTTGTATTGTAGAGTGTAAGGAGTAATATTTCAACCTTATATGTCCTTCATTTCTACCTTCGATTATGGTGCCAAATCACAATTTCTTCGAGTTTCTTCAAAAATATATTATGTCATCTCTTTTTAATGTCTTTTGTCTTCATCTATTATGTAAGAACAAAGATCCTTTAGGCTAACTTTGACTTCTATTATAACAAAGATTTAGAAAAAATATGCATAAAATTGGATCATTATTATGCACTTGAGAAAAACCAAATGATATAAAAATACCACAAAGATGTAACTCAGATCGGCAATATGAAGGTGCTAAGTCAACCCTAAAGATAGGATTCTTTAGCTATCCAAGAGGGCCTCGTCCCTAGCCCCTTATTTTTCACATAGGAATTATGGGACTTCGCATAAGATAGAGATATGATCATCACGAGTTGAAGCATCATTTAGGAGGATTGTTATTCCAATTTACTCTTCAATATTGGATCACCAATATTAGACATAGAAATAAAATATTACTTACTTAAGAGAGAGAGAAAAAGTTGCTACAAAGTTGTCTTCCAACAAGGTGTGATCTTCAATCCTCCTTTCTCCACCAAAGCTCTCATACCATGTTGAGAAACCAAGTGCAATGGAGACAAACACTTAATTTCTAGTTCTTGATAATTACTGGTGAAAATTAATTGTCTTCTTGTATCTTCTTCATCAAGCAATTATACATTATAATTTAACCATGAAAAATATCAAGAAGCCAATATCACAAAACACAAGTGACAATGCACCTTTTTACCCTAGGAAAACCCACAATGGGGAAAAACCCAACAATCCTTTCCAAATATAATTAAATAAAAAATGAGAGATATCTAATTCAATAACTAATACGGAATTTCCACCAAGATACCAAGTCAAAACCATCCTCCAAGTATCCTTCAAAGTCAAAGTCAACATTGGTCAAACCTACTTCAAATATGGTCAAACCACAAAAGTTCGAATTTGCAACTAGGACCAAATTTTGGCCTGCAACTAACCTTAAAAAATTTCAACCTCTTCCAAAAAAACAATCCTTCTCACATGTGATTTGTAGTGGTCAAAGATTCAATCAAAGATGGAATATTCTTCTTGAGTTTCACTTGCCTTTCTCTTTCCTTTGACTCAGCTTCTCTCTCCTTCGCTAAGTGCAGAAGATACTTGATGTGATGATGAATGAGTGAGATCCTAATTAGGTTGAATAATTATATTCTATATAGTTTTCTAAGAGAGTTGAATAGGTTCCAGTTGGAGGGCTAGGCCAACTTGTCCAAGGAGAACTGACTTGGTCATCTTGTGGACTTATAGACTCAAAAATAAAATTCAATTTCCTTTCCTTTTCAAATATAATATTTTTCTTTTATCTTGAGCATGAAACCCATGCTTTAAACAATTTGATTTTGACCCAAGCATGTAAAATATGATTTAATAATAATTGGACATATGAAATTATGAAGACATATACTAGTTATAATTTCAACATGTATTATAATACACTTTTTCGCTATTTCTCTGTCTTCATCGTGTGGCAGTGAACTGGTGCCCATTTCAAGAAAAAAAATTGGTCTTTTACCATATAGAAATAATGAATGTTGTCTTTTATATGTGCCTTTAACACTACATTTTGTGGCCCAACCTCCTATATAGCCAGCTGAAGAGGCTTAAACTAACTATGTTTCACATTAAGTGCCATGAATGTTTCTTCTGAAAGGACTAAATCCCTTTCATACCTCGAGTCCCCTTGTGTTGAGTAATCCGGATTCTACTGAATTATCTATGTGCCTCTCCTACTGGTTCATTCTTGATTTCACATAGGAAACCTTTATTCAAGGACTAGTTGGCCTAAGAAAGCATAGTTGGGTCCTTTTAGGATGGGCAACATAGAAATAGCCCAACTAACCCTCACTTCTCTATGCCAAAGGGAAGAGAACCATATCATTTTCTATTAAAACCATGAGATGGTAAAGATATCTAAAAAATATATCTATGGAATATATAGTAGTTAGTGAGTGGTTCTTTTTTTATTTCATTGAGAATTACCTATTCCAAAATCTTTATTGTCTTTATTTTATTGAGAATTTCAATGTATTTTTTATTTTTTAAAGAAATGCTATGTATTTTTATATCGATCTATATTTTTTTATTTTGTTGATTGATTATAATTTATAGGTATAAATAATAGATAAATTCCACCTCTTGGTCATCCTAAAAATGATTGAAAACAACTTTCACTTGCTAATGCATTTGGTATCTCTCAATGCTCTAATCAACTACACATTTATGAAAATGAAGTATACGATCATCTAGGTGAGGACCATGAATTAGATAGTGTGAGACTTCTTGATGAGGAACCCACATTCAAGAGGTCGAAAAGAACATTCAAGTCCAAATGGAAAAATTATATTTCCATAGGCTTATGGTGTAGAATATTGTAATGGTGTTGAATGGATAAAATTTTCGTGGTGTGTAAAATTTAAAAGGGAAACTCCATTTTCTAAATATGGAAGTACAACTCTTCAAGTTAGTGGTTTAAACATCCATGCAATGTTAGAGGATCATAAATTTTCTTTGTAAATTTTAGAGGGAGAAAGAAAATGGAGTACTCTTCCAATTACAAAACATGTAGAGCTAATGGATGATGCTCACAAAGAGAGAATTATATCAGTTAATAAAGGCATGTATTTTTTTTCCATACATGATTTACTTTTCGAAGTATATAAGTCAATATGTGACTTGAATAGGTATAAAAACACTCCGTACATACCTTAAATAGATGAATTCTCAACATATACAAATACAACATCTGAAAAAGGGTTTCTATGAGTTGCTAAGGAGGTATATTGGAAAAAATTAAAAGATGAGATTTTCAAAAGCCCATATTACTCACTTTTAGTTGATGAAAGCACTAATCAGACTATGGTTCAACATTTGATTGTTTATATTACATATTTGAAAAATGAAGGAAGAGATCCATGTGCTACAAAATTCATATACTTGCTACTAATTATGGGTGTGACATCACAATCTATGTATGATGTTGTGACATTTGTTTTAATATAAATGAATCTATCCACAACAAAATTAGTTGGATTTGGATCTGATGGATCTTTATCTATTAGGGGTGTTCGTAAAGTTTTATCTGCTAAGCTTCATCGAAATGCTCCTCATTTATTAAATATCCATTGTATAAGTCATCGAGAAGCATTACCAGAAAATGATGCTTCATCTATTGATATGTTTGCAAACAAGGTCTATTCATGGTTAAAGAAAACTACTAGAAGACATGGAGAATTGAAAGAGCTAATGGAGTCATTTCAAATCAAAATTCTAGAAGTATTACAAATTCATGATATTAGATGGATTTCTAGAGGCAAAGTGATGGAAAGACTCGTTAATATCGTGCTTGTTTTGTGAAGAGGTTGTAAGTTAGTGGAGAAAAAAATGTATGAGATGGATACAATATTTCAAGTTCAATTTTGCATTCACTTACTTGCAGATGTACTTATTGAGTTAATTAAGGTGAATCAAAAGTTTTAATAGTATCATGTTGATATTACATCTATTGGAACAGCTTTGGATATCATTATATATCTTGCTTCATAAGTGATTTCTAAGAGGCACATTTGGGGTAGGTGTAATGCACACATCACATTTTTCAAGTAAAACAAAATAAAGAACTCTTGAGTGTGCAGATTGCACAGGTATAGTACATGTACATGCATTTAGGTTTGAGAGTTTGCCAAAGCCACAAAGATCAGGGACACTTGATGATTACATTATTCTAGGAAAAAGTTTTGTAATGAAGGTGATTGACTCACTAAATGTAAGGTTCACAGATTTACCTATTTTTAATGCAACTAAGTTTTTTAGTCTCTGTAATTATTATGAGGATGTGGATGATAGAGACTTTCAAACGAGAAGATGGTTAACATGTTTATGAGAGAAATTTAGTGTTTGAGACTTGTCTATTGTAGACAATGTTAAATGTATGGGTGAAATTGATGAATTCATTTGTACTATGTATAAATCTTACCCAAAAAAACATATGTTTGGAGCATGAGATCTATGTGTAGGTGAATCTAAATGGTTTAAATAATTTCCATGTTTAATGCAACTATTACACACAATTATTTTTATTCCATCTAGTATAAGAGAATGTGAAAGAGGTTTTTCAAAATTAAATTGGATAAAAAATGATGATAAATCATGACTTTCTTTAGAAACATTGGCTATGTTAATATTTATCTCTCTCAGTGCACCTCATGCTCTAAATGAGGTATATTGGAACATTATTTATGATGAATGAAAACAAATAAAAGCTTGAAATCCTCTTCAACTAGGAAAATCAATTCATATATCTAATGATCTAAGATTTGGTATTTTGAAGAATGTGAATTTGTAAGTTTCACTCTTTATTATCATTATTGTCTTACTCTATTGAACACTTGAAAGAACCATTTTGGAAAGTGATTTTTTTTTTGTTTTTGTTTTGGACCATTTGGATTTTACTTTCTTTTTTTTATAGTATCTCTCAAGTTTCACTATGTTCTACTATAAAAAAAAAAAAATTACAAAATATTTTGAATTTTGTAATTTGTCAATATGGTTACCTTTTGATTATTTTTGTTTAAGATATCATAAATACATTTGAACTATTTCTTTCTCAAATTTTGTTTTATCCAAACCCAATGATTCTTTAAATGGAGATGTTACAAGTTGTAGCCTTAATGGTGCATATACAAGTCTATGAGAAAAATTTGAAAGGTAATATATTTGATGTGATCATATGCATAGTCCACTACATACTAATTAAAAATTTCAGATTATGATTAATATTATCACTTACAATTTGTGGAATGCATATATTATAAGACAAATACTAGTATTTATTTTGTTTATCATAATTTTTTTAAGATGAGATTATAGGTTAATTAGTAACTATTGTATATGAAAGCATATCAATATTTTTTCAATGTTGTATGTGAAACTTTTCTCAAACATATTGAATTTAATCATTGCAAAATATTGTGCAATATATTATAAGCTAGAGTGGTTATTGGTTACATGGTAATTTAAGTTTTTGGGACATGTTTATTACATAATGTAGATTTAAGATAAATGGTTTGAGCACAACAATTTGAGATACATGAACATGATGGGAAAAAGCACTCAAGTACACCTTTGTTTTTGGGATGAAATGTACTATTTCATTATGAAAATTAATACAATTTATAAATTTTGTTATTATGTGAACGTGAATTTCTATATATGACAATATTATCTATTTGATGTTGTCATAATGTGATATTTTATACCTTCCATTTAGTTTTAGGAATTTAATTGATTTAATAGGAATAAATTTGATTGAAAATGAAATGTAGAGACAATATATTATTGTCAATTGAAATTTGTTTTTCAAAACTTTTCACTATGGAAGGGTTGCATGAATATATTCCCTTCTAATCGAAATTAAGATCAAACCTTCAAATTTGATCACTAACTCCACCCACTTAAAAAAAAGTGTCTAATTATGTTAATTTTTTTCATAAATTTAATATTTTACATTTTATCTCTTTTTAGTTTATGGAAAAAAAAATCGTAATTTTATTCAACTTGAATAACAAGGAACAAAGTTACATTCTGAAGATGCTTGAAATCATTTGATCATGTCATCCTTTTGGCTAATGCACAAAATCAAGAAGAAACTATAAAAAAGTACATAATTTTTCCAAGGCTAACTGTGATAAAATTCACTTAGCTTCCCATTTTTTCCTTCCTTTTTCTTCACCTTTCGACAGAATCCTTGATTGGGAGTGGTTGTTACTATTGCTATTTAATTTCCTTCTATCTTCAGGGAGACTTCTTTTTCTGAGTCTGATCTCACAAATACATGGGTTCTCTTTATCCCCCCCTGCTTCCTTTGCAATGGTTCTTTTCACCTTTTGCTTCTTTGATACTATGATATTTGTTGATTAAGTACCCTTTTGGCTAAGAGTCATTGTTCCTGACTGATCCTCCACTCCATCATTTTATTGGCTTCCATTTTTTTTGTGCTTTTGTATTGGGAATAGTTTCCTCATGATCTTCCTTTTCATCTTTTGAAGTGTTAGAAAATTTCCATCCCCTTGGCTTAGGGGCCTACCTCTTTTTATTTTTTGGGGTCTCTTTTGCTTGTGGTCAAGTATTCTACAAGTGACATATTTGAAAACAAGTTTAGCATCTAAATGCCATATTTCCATAATCTAACACTTGTTTCCACTGAAAGTTTTCATGTTTAAAAGAAGACAATCAGGGTTAACTTTGCTAAGGTTAATCTCTACACGTATCCTGGAAAATGTAAATATTCATTTTGGTGTTCTATTTAGGTCCATTTTTGGAATTTGCCAACAATATTTATGATATCCTCCAGGATTTTGTGGTGCTAGAAAGGAAGGGGGAGATTTGGCAACCTCACCCAAAACGACATTGTTGTTATGTCCATGCTTGTTGCATCAAACTCTGGGAACCATGGGGTAACAAAGATCCCATCTCTACCCCAAAATCATGACCCTTCATTTACAACTTTTTCCATATCTTGTTGTGCATAAATCTATATTATGAAGAAGCATTTAGAGCTCAAGTAGAGATCATAATTTGTTGTCCAAGAAGAGTACACCCACTAATATAAGTCTTCAAGTCTTAGCTAGAAACCATTAAATTGACATATTAGTTCCTTTGATTGTATATCAACAAATTATGATTTTACCTCTCGGGATTTTATGTCCATAACTATAACCTTGTCCATTTTCTAGAAAATGTAAGGTCCTGATAAATTTTGGGCATGATCAACTGGAGTGACAGTCTTCCTTTCAATGCATCCTTAAATGAGATAAATTCATTAGGGTTTCTAGGATTTGTATTAGGGTTTCTAAAGGCTATATAACCCCTCTGCATCCTCAAATTTAAAATTATGGTAGAATCCTTTATGATACCACAATATTTTAGCTAGAGAGAGTCCCTGAGCACTTTTGATTCATATATCAAAACTTGATGTGTTGTTGGGAATCCCAAATCATTTTGGACGCCTAGATTTAGTTGTTCCACTAGATATATGCCCTGAATCCAACAAATTGTGGCTTTCCCATTTAAATTCTTGACGAAGATATGGTAGCTTTCTCTTTATTTCTAGCTTTTGTCTAGATCTGGATCTAAATGCCAGAGATCAGATCCATAGATAGGTTGAATTGTAGGTAATATATCGTCACTCATATATAATTAGATCTAGCATCTAAGGAATGAAACCCTAAGATCAAGCAAAATATCCTGCACAAAGTGTTGATTTTTCCTTGGCACGTTAGACTCAAGTCTATGTCTAACACATGATCACAAAAGCACTAAAAATGCCACAACACCAAGCACTTTGCACAACGCAAAATGTACAAAAATGAATCAATGAAGTACACAATATTTTTGAAACCCAAAACTTGTTACATTACAACTTTAATACACAAAAATAGGGATCCCATACTGGGGATCATGGAACATACAATTAGCCCTGATACAAGGAAAACTAGGGCGTAATGCTACAAGACATGACCATCAATCTTCACTTGAACAAGGAAAAATTGACTTACTTTCCGAAGAAGTACTTACACGATCCCTTTTAGTCCACTTATATTGAATACTTGGCAAGTACTTTTCCACTTATACACGTAGAGAGTATTATTTCTCCAATGCCTCTACCTATATTACTCACAAGAAAGGTTTCACCTTTAGATTCTCTTACATTATTAGTTACACAATATGCCCTCTACCAGTGGTTTATGTTACTCCAAGAATCAATGAACATAAAATTCACAAAATCTGTCTCCACACAATGTCTATGTTGCTCCTTAGATCATTGTTCGTGGGCAACATATTTTGCCTTCACACAGTAACCAAGTTGCTCCTAGGTCATTGTTCATAGGCTTCCAACTGACCAACAACTCACAACCACATTGATCCTTTAATATAATTGTACATAGCCTTCAATGCACTATCGTAACACATCACAATAGGACAAACATTCAAACCATCACCTTTAGCACTCTTTTCCAACAACATTTCCCTTACCTTGCCTTCTTTATTCACCTTATGACTTCCCTTGTCTTTTTACTAACTTAGGACTCTTTCCACAACTTGTGGCAAGTTTCAACCTCCCTTAGGATCAAACTTCACATTGACACTATTGTACACTAATATTGAGGTTTAGCATCCCAATCATAGGGACAAAACTAGGGCATCCCTCCCATCATGTACATAAAACTAGACTAGAAACCACACTTTGGGACAGAAATCCATATAGTTTTTCAAGCACGAAAGAATCCTTAACGATGGCACAAATCAACATCCTAAACCTACACAAACAAACCTCCAATAAGCGATGGAACACACACAAAAAACTTGTCTTACTTATGGTAAAATTTAGCCTTCATTTCAGACATAAGATAACCGCAATTACTCCAGATTCTTCCCTTCTTAAGGTGTGCGACTCGCTGAGGTAATTTTCACTCCTTCTGTGGTAGAAAACACTTGAGAAGATACTTACTTGGATGTGACAAATGAGATCTATATCATCTCTATTTATAGTGTTCTTGGTGGAGTCCATTAGATACCAAGGGTCACCACTATAGCCCTAGATGACCTAATCCAAACATGCTTAAACACCATTAAATTTAGAAATAAAATTTATTTCATTTTCCTTTTCCCACCTTTGTTGTAGCCCTAGGTGCCACTTAGCACATCAATAGCACCCCTCATTCATCCAATGAATAATCAATCAAATTTCCATTTGGTCTTTCGTCTACTAATTTGGGTACAAATTCCACTGCTCGGGTACACTACCCTCAAAACCACAATTATGTGGGTCAACTCCTCACAAACCTAGTATCACAAATGTTGTGGGAGTACCTCCCAAGATACACATTTCAACACAAAAACTTTTAAATGACCACCTTTTTTCCAATCATTTCAAATCGGGAAGGGAAATCCAATTCTTCATGTGCGTTTGATTCATTCTTGTTTGAAGTCCATGGCTCCTCCTTAATTCAGGGTCCGATCATACCAAAGCTTGCATTCCTTTTTATATCTAGAGCCAAATGATTTTTGTCATCAACCTCGTAGTATAGCCCCACCACAACCACTCTCCGAGGGTAGATTCACTTCCTTCAAAGTGTATCTGGATTCGTACGTTGGGTTTTTGGACTATCATCTTGATCTCAGAATGTTCCGAGTTATATGGGTCTTCAGCCAAGCAAAAATATTGTTAGTCCTTGAGGGCCCAAAGAAATGAACACTGAAGGGAATTGTGTCACAAAGTTTCTTGAATATTTCCTGACAAATTGACATCATGAGTGAATTCATGAATAAAATCGACAACTAACATTGTAGTGCCCTACGCTAAATATCCATTTTTACATTTTATTGTAATTACTTTGTTTAGAATTTGTTGATTAT
>APFE030086390.1:4031-54584 GCA_000404065.3 Pinus taeda
TTGTAGTTCCTGGACAACTGTAAGATTTTCTGCATATCTTTGGACAATCTGGCAGGAGGAGACCTCTTCAAGAGGCATATAACTGGATAGACAAATTGGTCAATAAATTCACAGTAGGAGTAGGGAGAGCTCTGGACTTGATGAAAGGCTGAAGACTAGAAGATGACAGATCTCCTCTCTCCCTGTGAATCCAGCTTCTTGATGGGGCACTGGAAGCAATCTGTTTGATAGTACAAGAAGAGGTGATAGATGTATGATGAATATTTAAATATTGCCTCCCTTTCCATCCTCAGCAGTTGGTCATGTATCTTGTTGGCAATAAACTTAGCATAATTGTATTTAATAGCAGGAGGCTTCCCAAGGCTATATGCAGATAACATGACCAACACAGTTTCATCAACATGCTCATTTGTGAAGAACCCCAGCACAGAGGTTAACATGTCCACCAGCAGCTTGCCTACCTCATTGAAATTTGTATATGAAAAAGGAGGTGGCCCAGAAGGTTGGCAGTCTGCCTTCATGAAAGTTTTGGCCACTGCAGCAATGTCTGTGCTAGAGAGATTGGCACCCTCATCCAGCAAGTACTTAATGGAAAAAGGGTATAGCAGTTGGGTTTGTTTGTAATTGAGCATCTGATTTATGGAGTCTGGTGTTATGTAGAAGAGGATGCTCCCAAATGGAGACTTTACAGCTCTGAGCTTCTGGTCATAGTTTTCTGCACAGAGGTGAATGACTTCAGGAAAGACATTTATAGATGGCAGGAAGTAGGTAGGAAGATTAGACTCCCAGATGCCATACATGTCACTGTTTTCCAAGTGATTGTTCCTTAGTTGGCAGAAGGTCTGTAAGTGGTTCCTCTCTGCCACAAAATCTGCAATGAGGAAATCACTATCTACAAGTGGCATAGCTTCAAGCTCCTTATTGGGTGGATTAACAGGAGCTACATCCATTGCAGATGGAGTGGCCATGTTTGATTTTAACTGGATATTTACTTGAGTTTAGGATTGGTGCAAAGGCTGAGGAATGCCCACTAAATTGTGTTTGGCAGTGAGCACCCTGAGAGTATGAGGAAACTCTTACAGGTTTTGATAAACTGTGGGGCACTCTATTGGAAGAAACCAGAGTGTGTTTGAGCTAATTAGCTGGTTTTTCAAGGGGAACTTTGAAAACAGGGATGAGTGTGCAGTTTTATGGGCTTTTAGCCGGTAGCTCGGCTTCTCCAACTAGTTTTTATGGTGAATTTCGCAGAAGGGCACGGGTTTCTTGCAGATCCTTGTGGTGCAGAGATTTTACCAGGTCTTTGAGTAGTTTTAGTGGACAATTTATCTGTGAGGAGCTTATGCAGAGTTTTTTACAGGAATTTAGGAGAAAAAATGGGAGAAATACGGGTAAAGTGGGTCGCCTGCGGCAAATACCTGGATTTCTCGTTGTAGGAGGCGTCAAGCTAGATCAATTGCAGGTACTTGGGTCGACTTTGAGGACGGCAACAACCTTGGTGGATGAATTTTCGATTTCGGGAGTAAAGGACGTCTTTTGCATGCAGAGTGCTCCGGAAACGACGAATAAAAATGACAAACAACGGTCATTTCCCGACTTTTTATGCACTTTTGGCCCTTTGGCGCCTTTTTAGTGATGACGTCAGCATGACATCATCGGTCGGTCCGGGTACGACAGGGTGACGTGGCAGCTGACGTGGGTGGCCAGGTGGCGGTGACACGGTGGCAGGGCAGGCGGGTGGACAGACGACTTGGAGGTGATGTGGAGGCGCGGTGGCGGAAAGGTGAGGTGACGTCACGCTGACGGGGGTGTGACGTCAGCAAGGGGGGAATGGGTGGTAAGCGGTTTCCCCGGAGGCCCCATAGGCGGTAAGTGGTATAAGAGGGGCGGGGGGGGGCTCCGAACAGTGCGGGAGGCCAACGCGTGGCGGGGGTACGACGGTGAAACCGCCAATCCCCCGGACGCAAAAGGTCGGGCATTTCTTGGGCAAGATTGACCGCCCATCATTGGATTAGTGGGCTGGCGATCGAACAGTTGGTGGCAATCGTGATGTGACCCATTTTTATTACCGTGGGGACCCGCCAATTTAAACAATTATTTTAATAAATCAAGCGCAGGGGTGGGTTTTAACCTTAGGTTTTCGGGTTTTGGTTTAATCGCGCCAATTTATAAATTTTTTTATTTGAAAAACATTATAACCAATGTATTTAGGGCGAAAAAAGGGGTAGGAAGGGTTAATGAGGGCGAGGACCATGGATTTTTGGTTTTTAGCCAAAGTTGTTTAATTGAAAACCATAGTTTAGGGTCAAAGAGGGTTAATATTAACCCCTTATGGGTTAATATTCCCCAAGAGAGGGCTATATAGCTATAGTGCTAGGGGGAAGGGTATTTACATAGATTTTTTGGGGTTTTTATATAGATTTTTGTAAAATTAGGGAAGGGGAATGCTTAGGGAGCTAAATAATACATCAGTTGTTAATATGACATTTGTGAGGTGAATGTAGGGGCAAAGATTAAGTTTTAAGAAGTAAAACTTAGGAATGGAGGATGAGGGAATTGAGAATCAAGGTTTTTACACAAAAAATGTGGCTTCTTTTCCTTGATTGAACTTCATAGTTTGACCTGGTACTTTGTCATGAACTGAAGTGGAACAGGACACTTGAGCAGGTCTCAAGGTCCTTGGGGATGTTAGCAAATGATGTTTGGGGGAAATGGGGGAAATTAGACATGCTTCCAATGTTATGTCCTCAAACCTCTGCTATGATGCCAATATCCTGAATGGAATGAGTCTTGTACTTTGATAAGCCAATTGGTGATGGCCCTTCATTTCTGCAATCTTGCACTACTTACCCAACCTAGTAATCCTAACTTTTATTTCTTCATTTGAAGTGGGTGCACTTGAATTAGCAGACCCTAATTGTTCTCTTTTTCTTTTGACTGTCCTCCTATCTAGATCTACCCTTATTCCTTCCAAGGACCCAGATTAAGAAGTTGGGCTTCTCCATTTCTCTACCTAGCTAGTCATCTGCCAAGCTTGAGCTGTTTGGACAGGAAACATTCTCTATTCTCCAGCAAGCAATTTAAACATGGCATGGTCCGGATTAGACTGTTGGGCCATCCATCCAGTGTGATTAGCGACAGTATTTTTACAGTGGGACACTACCAAAAGATAGTAGTGGCATTTTGACTGGCCACTTTCCTAATCTTTAGTTTGGGGTTCAATTTCACTTTTCTTTTGACCATTTGATTTTCTTGCCTTTTGATTATTCTTTTAAGGCATACCCTCTTTTCAATTTTTAATTTTCATAGTATGTACACAAAATATGGAACCTTTGCAGCCTGCAATGATGAACATATTTAGCCCTTCCACTGTCAATCATGAAAGATGAAACCTATTGGTATAGGAGCCTAACACATGGGAATGTTGTGATCCCTAGAAAAACATTGTTTAGGGAGTCAAAATGGCTACGGAAGTTCACGACTTGAAAAACTGCTGAAAATAGTAAATGTTGAAATGAACAAGGAAATAGATGCAACAAACTAGGGGGTCTAGGTGCAATAGCTAGGTGGCCACCAATATCGACCTAGATCAGTCCTCCTCCATAGGAATAAATGGTCCCCATCGCATTCAAAGCCTCCACGAGGCGAGGAAACATTTATTGAACTTGGTCCCTCATGAGCCACCTACCTTGGTGAAGGAGTTCACCTGCTTTGACAAGTCGATATAGTTGTATCCTCTTTTGTTGACTATTCTTGATATATGTGTCCATGATGTTCTCAGTTGTGGTCTGTTCCATGTTGTTTGGGTTGAGCATTGCTTGTATGATTTATTTTGCAATGTCAGATGTGTCCAACAAAGGTGGAAAATATGGCAAAAGGCGATCTAAATTGAACACTATGCTCAGAACACAGAATGATGGGATGCTAAGCTCAAAGGAATTGTCACTGATGGCCTTGGTAATTGTGTATGGCCCATATTGGAGTGGGAAAAGTTTGCAGCAGGGTCAGACAAGGCGCTCCTTCTCCAAATGTAGCCAAACTTTGTCGTCGACCTAGACCTTCTCTGACAATCGATGTTGATCATGGCACTGCCTATGCTTAGAATTGGCTTTGTCCAATATATCATGGACCTATTGGTGGGTGTGTTGAATGCACTCAATGAAGCTATTAGGCCTTTTAGCTTCGGACTGCACATGCACCGAATCTACCTGAGTGGCTATAGATGGTATGGACATATCAATGGGGCATAATGGTTGAAATCCTAGTCATATCTTAAAAGGGTTGGGGTCCATTGAGCTATGGAGAGCTTCGTTGTAGCTGTGTTATAAATTGGAGAGACTTTGACCCCATGTGCGTGGATGCTTTGAGTTGTATATGGGCAGAATGTGTTTGATCATCATGTTGTCAACCTCTATTTCACCATCAATTTCGGGATGGAGAGGTGTGGACTTAGTAAGTTTTGTATCCAGCATCGATGAGAGATTTGACCAAAATGAACTCAAGAATATGATGTCCCGATATGAGATAATGGACTATGGGATCCCAAAGTGTGCGCACACTTGCTCAAAGAAGAGCTTAGTAGTGGCCTCTACTATGATACACTTCTTGTAGGCCACCATGATTATCATCTTAGGGAATCTCTCGATGGCCACGAAAACAAAATCATTATCAGGCTTAGTAGAAGGAAGGCTTGAAATATAATCCATGGAGATAGATTCCCAAGGCCAACTAGGAGTAGGTAGAGGCATATATAGGCCTTACTTGTTGAGGATTTGTCAAGCATTGATGTAGGTGATGTAGGATATAATGTACTTCCCAACATCCTTACAAAGTTTCAACCAATAGAAATACTTATGCAATACCACCATTCTTTTCTCTACTTTGAAATTTCCATTGACTCAACTGTAGGTCACCTAAAAAATCAACTTGGCACACTCACTTGAAGGAACATAGATGAGTCCCAAGTGGCATAACAGTGGATCATGAAGGTCAAAATTTGGAACTTTCTTCCCTTCAAGGAGTGTCTGGTATATGTTGTTGAATTCTATACAGCTCTTGTAAAGATGCAATGAAACCAATGTCTCATGCCCATAGCAGTTGAGCACAATGATTAGAGCCACGATTGATGGTTGGATGAGGCAATTAATGATTTTATTGGTGCTTCCCTTCTTATGCTTAATGTTCAAATGGAACTCTTTCAGTTAGGTGGAAAATTTCTGATTGCATTCATTTTGCAATGTCCCTTATGTTTGTATGAACTGTAGAGACCGGTGGCCTGTGTGGATGATCATTTCCTTCCCCAGAATGTAATGCTTCCACTGATGGCAGGCATACACAATGGAATACATTTCTTTTTTTTAAGTGGGGTACTTCTGGATTGTGTTTGAAAGTGTCTCACTATGTAAGCCATTGCATACCTATCCTGAGTAAGAATTGCACCAATAGCATTTGTCAGAGGCATCTATCTCAATCTCAAATGGTTGTTGTAGGTCTGGTAATGTTAGCACTAGTGTACAACAAAGGTGATTCTTCAACTCAAATAACACTCACATTTGGGTTTCATACCAAAAGAACATTGCTTTCACTCAACCTTTGTTGACTTGATTTAAAGGACAAGCGATATGAGAGAATCCTAACAAAAATCTGCTATAGAAATGGGTAAGACCAAAAAAGTTGTAGAGATCTATTAGGGTGGTTGGGTCTAGCTAATCTTGAATGACTTGGATCTTGGATGGGTCACTTGTACACCCTCCTCATCAATGATATACCCCAGATATTGAAGTTGGGTTTGGCCAAATGTGTGTTTCCCCAAGTTAGAACATAGTTTGTGTTTTCGAAGGGTTTAAAAGATCATTTAAACATCACAGAGGAACTCTTCCCAACTATAGTTGAAGATCAAGATGTCATCGAAATACACCACCAAGAATGCATTGGTGAAGGGTTTCAATATGTCATCAATTAGTCTCATGTAGGTTGCACTAGCTTTCATCAATTTGAATGACATTACTAACCATTCCAAAAGGCCCTCCTTGGATTTAAAGGCAGTTCTCCACACATTAGAGGGTTCAATATGCACTTGCTAATAACCTAGTTTCAAGTCAATCTTGCTAAAATATTTGGCCCCCTTGAGCTAGTCCAGAAGGTCATCAATCTGTGGGATTGCGTACCTATTCCAGATGTTCAGTGCCCGACAATCAATACAGAGCCTGGAGGTCCCATCCTTCTTTTGTAGCAATACAATCTAGCTCCCAAAGGGTGATGAGCTTCACTTGATGTGCTCTTTCTGTAGGAGTTCCTGAATTTCCTGCTTCATCATAGCTCTCTTAAAAAGAGCATCGATAGCTCACTCCATTGGGAGGCAACATGCATGGGGTTAGATTGATGGAGTTCTTGACCTCATAGCGCAGAGGTACCCCTATGAATGAGGCGAAAATATCCCTATACTCATCCATGAACTTGTCCATTTGTTGTTGTTGTGCAGAGGAGCCTTACCTCAAATTCATGTCCATAACCTTCTTCATTCGTTGGGGACAAATCATAACGAAAGAAAATTTCCTAGTCTGTGAAATGATCTTACTACATTTCTTTGTAGAGATCAAAGAGATGACGATAGGCAAGGCTACCTTTGCTATTATGTACAACTTATTAGCCAAAGTAATAATCATAGAGCGAGGTCTAGACTCATATATGGCATGTCGCTTCCAAAAGTATGGTTGTCCTAAAAATACATCATAAACTTCAAGAGGAGCAATGTCACAGAATACCACATCCATGAAGGGCTTAATTTTGTAGGGAAGGAGAAACTGCTAGATGGAACAAATATCTCATCCTTGGCAAAGCCATCTGATGGTGTATGGTTTTGGATATATTGTAGGCTTTAGGCTTAGCCACTTCATGACCTCTACTGAAATGAGATTATTTTGGTTGCCTTTTTCGACAATGAAATACAAAAGAGAACCCTTCTCCCACATGTGTCAATGGATTATGCATTCCCTCTCCTTTGGATCTTCAGGCTCAATTTCCTGGACCTTTGTGATGGCCACGGTAGCGTTGGGATCCACATCAATGATCTGCTTCACTTTATCATTTCCCTTATCGGGTTCTGATTTAGAGTCAGAACCTACGCCTAATTTAGAAGCCTTCAACTCGGACACTAGTGACTACCTGCCCAGACACTTACTTGTATTGTGAGTGGAGCACTTATGAAACTCAAACCATTTTCCCATGTACTTCTTCACCTTCTTGGTGTTTTTCTTTGCTTGCAGCTTCAACATGCTTCCTAGGTAGCCCAACCTTAGCTTGGTCCTTTGTTCTTTGTTTTGGGGGCACCTTTTCTTCAATTTCGATTCACACATCTAAATTCTCCCTTCTTCTATTTAAACTTATCCTTAATTTTTACAGGGTACTGATACGTCGTGCCGAGCGAGGAAATGTTTAGGAACTCCATCTCATCCTCAATGTACTTGTGTAGACAGTCACGGTACTTGAGCAAAAAATACCAATTAGTATCCTTGATACCTAGCTTCGTGCGAAGGGTATGGAAAGAATTTGTGAACTTTGGGACATCTTGGGCCATTCCCTAACATATGATGGTCCAGTTTATGTATTTATATCAATAGCTCCTGACAGGGTAATATTGTTCCTTCATGGCATCTTAGAAAGAATTCCAAGTGGGTGTTGTTGAATGCAACAAGGGTACACTCTCGTCCTTTTGTTCACAATAGGTTTCCCACGAGTCCTTGACATGTGGGGTGACTTTGAGAAGTGAAATAGTAATATTGTCCCCATTGGAAATGTCATGAACTCAAAAATATCTTTCCAATAGAGTTAACCATTTATCTAGGGCTTCTGGATCTATCTGGCCTTTGAACATGGGAATATCGAGTTTAAGTTGTACCTTAAAAGGAGTGGCACCTCCAGAGTGGCTACTGGATGAAGATGCATCACCTATGGGTAGCCGTCAGAGGATTTGGGAAATGTTATCCATCATCGCGTCCCTTTGTCGCTTGAGGGATTCCTCGAGAAACATTTTTAAAGGATATCCTACCCCCTCATCTTTTTGTTCTTTGCCATGGGACGTCATCGGGTTTTGTGAGGCTGATCTCACAATGGTTCAACTAGATCAGTCCCTAACTCCTTATACCTTAAACTTGTTGGGGACATGAAAAGAAAAACAAAGAAAGAGAATATTTCTCTAATACCACTGATCTAAAGTTAAACAGGAACACAACAACTTATAGATATAATCATAAACAAAAAGACTCCGTAGAATAAGACTTCATTTCATTAACAAAAAAATATTGAACTATGCTTACAAATAGAATGGAAATAAGATAGCTCGAGTGATGGTAGCTTATCTTTGAGAAGAGATGTAGTGGCTACATGCCTATGAAATATGTTAGAATGAGGCTTAAGGGCCTATTTATTATTGGAAAACATGATAAAACCTTAAACAACCAGAACACTAAACCTAGGAGGTGTAACACCAAGAACTTGTGGGTCACGTTGGGGTTAGTTTGGCATCCAACTTTCGGGAGTCATAACTTGGTCATATTATCTTTGTTTGGCCTGTACGATACCTTGTTGTAAGGATCTGACTAAGTAATATAGGTTTCACTGTAGGACCCTTCCTACTGGAATGGGGGTGCCACGGACCCCGAAAACAAAAGCCATTTAGGGGGTCAAAACTACTTTGTAAGTTCATGACCTGAAAAACTGCTAAAAATAGTAACTGTTGAAATGAACAACGAAATACATGAAACTGATTGGAGGGTTTCCGTGGAATAGCTGGGTGGCTTCCAATATCCACATGGATCAAATATTGACTAACCATGTTTTGGAGGAAATAAATAGGAGGTACAAGTTTAGGACGAAATATTTGTGGTTACAAGTGAAATAAAAAGGGTACATATAAAAACTTAGAAAATGAGTTCTGTGCAGCCTATAATAAATAAATTTAAAATACCTCTAAGGATTTAAACAATATTAAATTACAAAATAATATGGAAATAAAAACATGTTGTTTTCCTGAAAGACGAATTCTAAATACTACATATATAAATAATTTCATTTAAAACTACTGTAATAAGAAGGTTGAAGTTTTTGTTTTATGACTCACTCTTAATTCCTATAAATATAGTCTTGATGATGAGGAGATTAAGAAATAGATAACCTATAATAGTATGCCATTATAGGGATCCACATTTTCTTTGTACTAATTAAATATCTATTGCATTTTTTGTGTCTATATATGCACATAGTTATGATAGGAGTAACTAGACAATACCTTTTACTGAAAAAGAATACAATTTCACATACACAAGTACAAACTTCTAGAGAATATGTAAATGATTGTCAATGCAAAAGAATAAACTACATGTACATTTGTAGGGAAAAGTATAATGTTTAGAAAGCGTTTAAAAAAAAATGTTATTTTAAATAAGCGCAATAAAGAATTGTACCAGAACAAAACAACTCATTGTTACAGTATAAATTTCTAAGAAAATTACATGACTAATTATAATTGTATCTAGAAATTATTAGTAACAATTATGAGACAAGGAATTATTATTTCCATGTGAACTAAAAGTCTAAGGTGCAAACAAAGAATGCAAGAAAGTGTAGTGACCTTATAGCATGAATAGAAACATGGTGCAATACTCACAAAAGTGTATTATACATAGATTTCAGAATTATAAAAATATTATTTTAAGATGATAAGGAACAATGGGATTTGGATGTGCAAAGATGACATATAATATATATATATATAATATATATATATTATATATATATTATATATATATAATAAAACACTCTTTAGCTTCAAGGCATAGAAACCCTTCTCCCATGCAACCATGAGGGAACTAAGCAAGAATAAAAAAGAAACTTTGGTATACAAATGATGAGAGAAATAAAATGTCATGGTTTGTATATTTTCATTTATGCATAAAATCTTTGAGGCCGTGATGACCAGTTTGCAACATGTCTATAAAATTTGAAGTGAGGCAGGGCAAAAACAAGAATACAAGTTGTGGCACTCGACAAAAGCTAGAAAATACATAGAGGTAATGAGAACCTGAAATTGTTGTTTGATGAACCACGAAGACTTAACTTTTGAAATAAATTTTCCTCCCACAAATTATGACAGACCTTATCATTTTTTATGCAACCAATCTACAAAACATAAGAAAAGATAGATCAATGACTTGAAGATAAGCCTCTTCTAGGTGGCAACCTCCTATACATCAAATAAATGAACAATTCTTGGATGATAAAAATGGCAAGACCTCCTTTTTATAAATAGGAGTTTAAAGGGTCAGAGTATAGTGAGGGCCTACGTAACAATAATAATGTAAGGGAAGAATAATAATGATAGGGGCTTCTATTGGGCAAAACAATAACAATTGTGGGGAAATTAGTAATATAGGGACCTAAAATACCCCTCTGCTTCAAAAAAGTGTTGTTATCAATCCTTGAGCTGTTATGGATGCTTATGTATCCGATTTTCATCTTCCTATGTGGAATATAACATTGATAAGTTCTTCCACTTAATGAGATATTCTGAAATTGATTGATTTCATAACTACCATATTCTTGTTTTCATGATTACTTCAAGTTCTAATTTGATTTTTCCTTCCTCATCAATTTCTGGCAATATATTTTGAATTGGAATTTTTCCAGCTATAAACTTATTCAAATATGAAACATGGAAAATTGGGTCTATTTTTAAATATGCAGGTATCTCTAGTTTGTGTGTCATAGTACCAATGTTTTGCAATACGTTATAAGGGCCATATTACTCGCATGAAAATTTATTGTCCTTGTTAGATTGCGTGGGTGACACTTTATTGTACGGTTGAGGTCATAAAAAATAACCATTATCCCATGTCAAAACTTCTTGTGGTGCGATGTTGATATGCTTGTTGCTTCATTTGATTATGCGCTAGAGTCAAATTATCCTTTAAGAGTTGGAGAACTTGTTTTTAATGTTCAATGTGATGTCCCACTACATGAACCTTAGCATTATCTCCTAGAGACTACATGATGGACAATCGATGATATCCATAAAGTTCCATAAGTGGGGTGATTCTTTTTGCAGTATAGAAGGAAGTGTTATACAAGCATTCCTCCAGAGGTAACCACTTGACCAATTTTTTTTTTGTGAGATAAAAAGAAACAAAGATATCCTTCCAAATATTTGTTCACTATATAAGTTTTCCCATGAGATTTAGGATGATAGTATGATTTATGAGCCAAATGAGTACCAATACAAGAAAATAATTTTGCCCAAAAAATCCAGTCAAAATGGTATCTTCTTCACTTATAGTTTTCTTTGGATTTCCATGTAACTTTTAAACTATTTCCTCAAATGGAGTAGTGACTATATTGGCTTTGAAAGTATGATCTAGAGAACAAAAGTGTCTACTTGGTAACTCTCTCAAATACCACCATGATGACACTCTTTTCTTCTAACATAAGTATACTTATCATAAAATCCATTCAGACCTCCCCCTAACATTGACTTGGAATGACTAATGGTTGTAAAAGGCTTGGAGTTTTACTTGTCTTCAATTTAATTTGTTGGTAATCCAAACATTTGGCCACAAACTTATAAACATCAAATTTAAGGTCATCCTAAAAAAATTCCTTCCTAACCATGTGGTAAGCTTCTAAAACTCATGAGTGTCTTCCTATAGGAGAGGTGTGAAATTCGAAAAGAACTTCTTCTTTGAGTTTGCAATTCTTACATAGATATAAGTGTTCCTTGCACTATAGTGAATCGTTTTTCTAGATGAAAGTATCATATGAATTGGGATCTTACTGAAAATTTTGAATGATGTCCACTCATGTTCATCATTATTCCATTTATCCCTTGCTTCATTTATCCAATCAACTTGGATAATATAAATGGCACAAATCAATGCCTCCACATCCTCATCTTTTCTTCAGAGTGCATCTGCAAAAATGTTTTTATTCCCTTTCTTGTAGGTGATTTAAAAGTCATAACCCAACAATTTTGTGACCCATTTGTTTGCTCTTCTAAAGATCATGTTTGTCCCAAGAAGTATTTAAGATTATCAGGATCTGTTTTTACCTTGAAGTGTCTTCCAGTTATATAAGGGCACCATTGCTTTAGGCACGTGGAATTGCCATCATTTCCTTCACATAAATGGGTTTGTGTAAATTATTTCCTTGGATTGGACTACTTTCAAAGGAAATGAGGAAATGGGTTTTCATTTTTGCATTAAAACAATGTCAATTTCATTTCTTGATGGATAACAGTCAATAATAAAGGTTTTCCTAATGTTTGGTGTAGCTAAGACTCTATCTTAACACGTTGTCTCTTTAAGATGTTCACAGGCCTTAATTTCTTCCAGAGTCCAGAAAAATGCAAATTTATTCAGTAATATTGTTAGAGGTGCCATTATTTTCCCATAATTATTAACAAACCTGTGATAATACCCTAGAAACCCAAGAAATCCTCAAACATGCCTTAAATTTGTGGGAATTTTTCACACCTTGATGGATTTAATTTTACTAGGGTCTACCTTAACACTCTCATGAGATAGAATATGACCTAGATATTCCATGTAATGTACACCAAAGAAACATTTGGAGGTATTTTCATATAATTGTTTGTCTTCCAATATTTTGAACACCTTGTATACATGTTGAACATGATACTTCCAAGACTTGTTGTAGATTAGTATACCATCAAAAAATAATAACATAAATTTTCTAAGGGTCTGAAAATGGAATTCATTTAGTCTTTGAAATGTGGAAGGTGCATTGGTAAGGAAAAAACTGATGACCAAAAATTCATAATGACCTTCATGAGTTATGAATGTTGTTTTCAAAATGTCTTCAGTCTTCATTCTAATTCTATGATACCATGAATGAAGATATAGTTTTTTCAAGTAAATCTCTCCATGTAACTCATCCCACAATTCATAAATGAAGGGAATGGGAAATTTATCTTTTAATAGTAAACTTGTTGAGTTTCATATAATTTAGGCACATATGCCATGATCCATCTTTATTGTGTACCAATACTACTAGAGCAGAGAAAGAACTTTGTCCAGGTTGAATTATATCACCCTCTAGCATTTATCCAACAATATGTTGAATTTGACTCTTTTGGCAATAGGGATATATGTAGGGTCTGATGTTTGGAGAAACACTTCCTGAAATTAAGTGAATGGAATGATCATGATCACGAATATGTGAGACCCTTGGGGTCTCAATTACCTTGGAACAATTGTGCAGTTATAACTCGATGCTTCTTCAAAAGATTTTTCTTGCCATTATAATTGATTACCTTACCAGGTTTCCTAGTGATATCACTTAATTCAATTTTCCTTCCTTCACAGAAAAATTTAAGAAAAAAATTCCTGAAAATAAAAAGTTGTCATCCCCAAAGATTGTAACCATTAGAATCCTAATATAGCATCAACACCACTAACTTAATGGAAACCATCACAATATTCAAAAGATATTCCCCACAGTTAGATTGGAATTATGGCATTTCCTTGAGAAACTTATAGTTATTCCATTTGCTACCATCACTTGACACTCTAGTGATTGGCATAGAAAGTAATTGAAATCCTTCGATATCTCACAAAAAATAAAATTTTGGGTACTATCTATATCAATCAATAATATTACCTCATTCTTATCTTGAGAGTTTAAGGAATGATAATTCCCATCAATGCCTTACAAGATATGGTCTGATTCATTAATTATTTTTTAACTCATGGTGCTGGGTTCTGAAGTATATCTTCTTCTTTTGATGTTTCTTGTTCATTTTCTTCCTCCTCTTCACAATCTATGTAAGATAATTTCTTCTCACCAAATTTATGACCTTGAGTGTATTTTCTATCAAAACTATAACAAAGCCCTTTTGGTTATTTTTTTCTCCAATTTTTGTGGTGCTAGCCTTGTATGTTGTGGAAGACTAGGATGAGAAACACTTCTATCTTTCTATTTTTGAGTGGTAGACCACCTTGTTGCATAAATTTTCTTTCAACTTTTCTTGCCACCCTAAATTCATTCTTGACTGACTTAGGTTCCTAAAGGCCAACCTCATCTTGGATAATATCCTTTATATCAGATATTATGACATCAATCATATTCTCCTCATCAATATCAATTATCTTGATACGCAATCTTTCGAAGTCCTAAATGCGATATGTCAATGAACCCTTTCATTTAGTATTTATCACTTGGGTAAAGAAGGTTTTTTTATTTATATCCTCATAAATGTGCTATCAATTATTCCATAAACATTTACCAAGTTACAAGTAATTTACAGGGAAAAATCCATCAATACCACACAAAACTAATTGGGTTCTAAATAAAATGTTGCAATGCATACATTTTATGTGTGGTAAACATTATGTAGATCAGGCAATTGCTCCATCTAGAGTATCCATGTTAATGGATCCTTGTCATCAAGCTTATTCATGTTGATATTTAGAATGTGGTGGTTGTTAAACCCAACATTGGAGTATCTAAAATCATAATTCATATATCGTTTTTCCACATCATGATTTTTAGGGATTACCTTATCACTAGTAGAAATCCTCTCTTGCAGCAACATTGTAAATCCTTCCAACTTGACATTGAACGCATCTATATATAATTTAAAAACTCCCATGTCTACTTTGAAATAATCCTTAAAACCTTCCATGTCCCTTTTTGTTTTTACTTCTAGACGATCCATCTTGATATTCATCATCGCTTTCAATCCATTTTTGGTTACTCTTTGGGAGAGAAATGTTTTTTTTCACTTGGTATTGTAATTTTAATATATTATGTTGCATTTCTTCCTCTTCTTCATGCGTCATAGTAGATATTTCTATTTTATTGCTAGAAGTATCCATGTTATTGTTGCGAGGCATTTTGGAACCAAATAATGATATATATTCTTTACTCTTCCCTTTCAATCACATTATACTAAGTTTTCAAACAAAATTTAGATAAATTTTAGAAAAAAGTACACACATTGTTTCCTACAATTTGGAGCTTGATATTGAAACTATTGTATGTCTACAATATAGGACTATAAAGGTACAAAATCTTTTCTTGTGGTAGCCCTCTGTGTCATCCTTCCAACACAACTAGCTAGAAAAATATTGAATACTTCAAGATAAAGTTAGGTAAAATCTCCTAAGATCGCCTACTTATGGATTGATTCAGTAGAATGAACCTGTATAGACTTGCATGTGTCACTATTTCAATCTTTCGCCCTAAAAAGGTACCTAAGAAACTACAGTCTATTCAATTTCAACAATTTTTTACGAAATTTAGTTTGGATGCATAAAAATAAATGTATGACAATTTTCCCTAAGACACATGCTTAAGAAATAATTCTAAGGCATATTAGAACCCTAACTTCCTTGAATCATATCTCTAACAATATAACGAATCAAAATCTGAAATTTATATACAATGTTCACAAATCTTTCTTCTCCATGTGATCGAAATTTTAGCTTTTGAAGTTGTTGATGGTGATGGAACCAGCAAGAAAGAGATCTCCCCGGTATGAAGTACCAGCTACATCGTTTGGTGTATAAGTCCCATCTGATACGGTGACCCAGTTTCCATTATCTTAGATATTTGCCTTAGCTCGTGTTATTCAACACATGAGAGTATTATGCTTGTAACTTCAAGAAAGCGAGGTGAGTATGCCTCATGAGTGCTCAATTTAACTTTGTGTCTGGGTTCTCTTATTTTCAAAGGGGGAGGTAAAGTGATCCTCTTGATGAGAAGGAATAGACCCAACCTAGGAAGAAACTCAAGCGAACAACAAAAAGGGTGTGTTGAGCATCCAACAGAATAGTCCACATCGAATGCGGCAGTCGTGAAAACAAAAGTTCAAGGGAGAAAACGTACACCTTCTAGCGGTGTAATCCACACAGGGGTGACGGTCCTTAAAATTGAGAGAACATAAATATGGTCTATCTAATGTTTGGAATATTAGTGCACATAGACATGCCAATAATTATAAAAAGTACAACACATCTTCAACAATATTAGTACTAAAATAACTGAAGTAGTTCAAGTATCTTAGTACAGGCTAACTAAACATGCATTACAAACGTTTAAAGAATAGTCTTACAAATGGATACAAAAGATGTGTGAAAACGTGTTGGCCTAAGACATGCTTTTTAATTAAGCCAAAGATCCAAGACACATTTGCACACCATACATCACTAGCGCCAATAGTAGGACATTGGAGCCACTCCTTGCTTTCCAAAGAAGATACTAAAAATATCAAGACTATGTGGGAGGAGCCGAGGTGAAATTATTTTGTTGATACAATGAGGGGGGCATGTATAGCCAATGGGGTATAATTAACCCTTGTGACTTTGCGACTTCCCTCATGACTGTTTGAATTCCTGTGACTTTTCTACTTTACGTGACTCTTCAACTTCAAATGTTGGTCTATTAGAATTCCACTTGGCATTACATTGATTACAACAAGTATGGACCATAGTAATGATGTGGCCAAGACAACTCATGACATGACTCAATATGAAACTGCTAACTGTGTTGTCCATGTCGAGCTATTTTGCTAGTCAGTGATGATATGCTCTCAGTGTAACATGTCTTCACCTCTGCATGGAAACCTTCATGGGCTCTTAAATGGTCTTTGTCTTTACTTGATGGTGCATGTGAATGTGTCACATTCAATTGATTTCTCGATGTGCTTCATATGTTTGTTTGACCGTGAGAAAGTCTTCTAGAATGAGCCTATTTTCCATATCATTCATTTTCAAGCCATGTTTCATCAATGTACATGTTCTTAAAATCACCCATGACGAGACGAAATAAAATCGAAAAAAATCTCCTAGACTATCATGATTCATTATTTTCTATTTCATTGCAGGTGACTCGGAGAGGGACAAGGAACTGAGACTGTAGCAGCACAATACAGGCTGAGATGTGAGGCTTTAGAGCATTGTCAGGAAAAGCTACATAGATTTCACTAGGAGAAAATCTGAGACTATCCCTTGATGCTTCCAAGAGACGAAACCCACAATATTCATGATGATGAGTTCATCATAGTGGTACCATTAACTTGTCAGCCTGAATTTTCTGGTGGTCCCAACTTTTTTCTGAACTGACTTCACGTGATCTCCACTAATGGATTCTTGAGCACGTGCTCTTTCCAAGAATACTACTCTTAATTAATTGAGCATGATTTTTGTATGGTAGGTATTGTATCTCAAGTCATGGTCTACGATAACATTGATATCCTTGAAGAAAGGTTGGATGAGTTCGAGGGAAATATGGAACAAATTACTTCACAACTTTCACTGCTCACCAATATGATGTAGAGACCTCACGAGGAGGAGAATAGTGTTGATGAACACATCGAAGGAGAATCTAGCCATCATATTAACTTCCACGAAAATCACCAACATTCCCACCCTTGGCCACCCAAGCTGGACATGAACAAATTTAATGGCTCTAATCATGCAGTGTGGGTAGCACAAAAGGAACAATATTTATCCCTTAATGATATCTATGAGTATCAAACTAAACTAAACATGGGAGACCTTTACCTAGACCAAGAGAGATGGAAACGGTAGCAATGGCATCAAAAATGTTATCTTGAGAGCATAACTTCACACATGTTCTCAAAATCCCTATGTGACCGATTTGACATGGAATCTAATTTTTTGGGTCGTTTCACTAAGCTCTGGCAAATAGGCATAGTAAAAGACAACATTTCAGACTTTGAGACACTGACCATCATAATTGGAGGTCTAGGAGATGGATTCTACTTGGTTTGTTTCATTAGTGGTCTCAAAGAAGCCATCCAAGCACATGTATGGATGCACCACCTAGCTACATGGATGGCTACATACAAAAATGCCATCGAGGTGGAACATTACTTAGCTTGCCAGTCCATTCTTCCAAATTTCATAGCCATGGGGTGTCTTGCCAAGGCTTAGGGCCCTACCCAAGCACTTAAGGTTCAAAAGGTGTCTCCAACAGAAATGGCTGAAAGAAGAAAACAAGGATTGTGCTACTACTTTGATGACGCATATTCCCCTGGGCATAATTGAAAGGAACCAAAATTCTTTCAAAATGATGCTAATGATAATAACTCATCTGAGGAAGCCCCAACCCTTAGTGGTCTTGAGGAAAAAGTTGAGGAAAGCCAGCCTAACAATGATCTCACAACTATGCCAAATGAACAAGTTATCTCACTACATCCCTTAGCGAGCATTTCTTGGCCTCAAACTCTAAAAATTAGAGGCTTTCTTAAACATCGATCAATGTTGGTATTGATTGATAGTTGCAAAAATCATAAATTTATCCATAAGTGAGCCACTCAAGCTGTTCATTATTTTATGCAGGCAGTCTCTAATTTCCAAGTCCTTATCGTTGATTGGAAGACCATGAAATTTGATGGCCACTGTGAAAATATTAAACTTCAGATGGGAGACTACCACCTAAAGGCCCACATGTCTTCCATTGAAATGGGTGGTTGTGACATTATATTGGATGTTGAATGGCTTCACACACTGGGCTTGATCATAATGGATTGCCAGGAGTTATATATGAGCTTTAAGAAGACTGACCACATTCATACATTACGTAGACTCCAGGTATGTTCTCCTACTATCATGAGCTCACATTGAATGGAAAAGCTTTTGAAAAAGGACCATCATGTTATCATCACCCAATTTAATCCCATGCAAGCCATTGACCCCACTACTCCTCATATTCATCCTGATATGCAACGGGTCTTAGACTACCATCAATAGGTATTTGAAAAACCTAAAGGGCTTCCACCCTCTAGGGGTGAACATGACGATAGCATCCTTTTCACCTTGGAGGCCCAACTACCTACTATTTTCCCATACCGATATTGTTTCATCCAAAAGAATGAAATTTGAAAAATCATCAAGGAACTCCTCGAAGTCAGTGGTATTTTTCCCAACATCAGTCCTTATTCATCACTAGTGGTCATGGTGCTAAAGAAAGATGATGAATGGCACATGTTTTCGGATTTTCGGGCCTTCAACAAGCTCACTATGAAAGAAAAATTTATTATTTTGATTTTTTATGGTCTTCTTGATGAACTGCATGGTGCTCAATTCTTTACCAAGCTATACCTTCACTTTGGCTATCCCCAAATACGCATGAAGGAAGTAGACATTCCCAAGACTACCTTTTGAACTCATGAAGGCCATTATCAATTCTTGACCATGCCGTTTGGTCTCTGTAATGCTTCATCTACTTTTCAAAGCCTCATGAACAACCTACTAAAATCATATTTCAGAAAATTCATGCCCATCTTCCTTGGTGACATTCTCATATACAATCTAACCTAGGACAAACATCTTCAACATGTAGACCTCATTTTGCATTTCCTCCAAAATCACAAATTATTTTTCAAATTGTCCAAGTTCTCTTTTGGCCTAGAAGAAGTCCAGTATTTGGGATAGCTTGATCCAAAAAATATATAGGAAATGCATGATTTGCCCCAACTAAAATCCATGAAGAGCTTGAGGGGATTCACGGGCCTCACTGGATACTATCACAAATTTGTCTGCAATTATGGTCACATTGCTAGACCCCTCACTAATATTCTCACGAAAAATTCATTTCTCTCGACTGATGTAACTCAGCAGGTATTCGTGGCTCTCAAACAAGCCATGTGGTCCACTCCCTTATTGGCTATACCAGACTTCACCAAATATTTTTTGATTGAATGTGAAGCTTCTGGTACTCGTATTGGTGTTGTATTAAAGCATGAAGGTTGACCATTAGCCTTAACCAGCCAACAATTGAGTGGAAATCATATGGTTCAATCTACCGATCAGAAAGCAATGATGGGAATATTACATTGAATAGACACCTCACATCCGTAATTGTTGGGGTGACGTTCCAAAATCCACACAGACCATCAAAGATTAAAATAATTTTTGGAGCGGCATCTATCATCGCCATTCTAAAATAAACAACTGACCAAAATGATGGGATATGATTATGAGATAATTTACAAGAAATGGTGTGAAAATGTAGTAGTTGATGCTTGATTGCACCAATTTCTGGATGAAAGCACCCTACTATTAATCTCCCTTCCATACTAGATTGGATTGAAGAGGCCCACAAGGAATGGTTTTCATACCAGTCTCTCTCCCAAATTATTAATAACTTGAGAGGATATCCTAATTCCTCAGCTGACTACTCTTGAAAGGATTATATTCCTTGTTACAAGGTTTTAGTAGTTTTCACACCAACATCACTCTCATAACCTGCATTTTGGAAGAGTTTCACTCACCTCCAACTATAGGGAATTTAGGCTTTCAAAAGACTTATGCTCATGCTCGTCGTTCTTTCTTTTGCACCGGCATGGAAAATGAAATTCTTCCATTTGTAGCTGAATGTGATCTGTTTCAACGCAACAAAGGAGAAACAGTCAAGTTATTAGGAACCTTACAACCATTTCCACTCCCCTCCTTTGTCTCGATGGATGTTTCCATGGATTTCATCACTGATCTCCCAAATTGGGGCAACCAATCTATCATCATGGTGGCTGTGGACAGACTTCCTAATATGCTCATTATTGCACTTTACCCCACCCATTTATTCCCATATTGGTGGTTCAAGCTTTCATGGACCATATTTTCAAACTTCATGGCAGGCTGACTTCCATTGTGTATTATTGCGATCCCACCTTCAATAGAAAATTTTGGAAAGAAATTTTCAATCTACAAGGCATGCAACTCCAACTAAGTACTGCCTATCATCCCCTAACCGATGGTCAAACAATAGCCAATACATGTTTGGATACATATCTAAGGTGCTTCACTTCTGAAAAGCAATATCAATGGGTACAATGGCAACCTTTAACTAAATGGTGGTATAATACTAACTCTCACGAAGCCACCAAGATGACTCCATACAAGGTAGTGTATGGCCAACTCCCACCTTCAATTATTTCTTATATCCCTGGATGTTCTAAGGTGTAGGAAGTTGATGAACTCTTAAAAACTGTGTCGCCATGATAGGTCATCTCGAAGGTAATCTACATCAAGCTCAGACGTGAATGAAGAAATAGACAGACCAACATCATTCCGATCAAACAGTTCAAAAAGGGGAACAGGTATTCCTATGACTCCAACCATATAAGAAAACATATCTCAAAGAAAAGGGCTATCAGAAACTAACACCAAAATTCTATGGACCTTATCAGATACTTTAGTGCATTGGAGTAGTCACCTACAAACCAGCCTTGCAACCAAATTCAAAAATGCATCGGGTCTTCCATGTATCATGACTCAAGAAATGGGTGGGGAAAAGTTATAGAATTCAAACCAGTATACATGAATTGGATGAGGAATGCTCACTGTGGCTCCAACCAAAAAATGTCCTTGATACCTATGAAAGGAATCTTTGTGGCCACACGATCAAGGAAGTTCATGTCAAGTGGAAAGATGCCTCTCTAGAATATGCGACTTGGTAACCAACCATTATCCTTCAACAGTTTCTGTAGCTTCAGCCTTGAGGAAAAGACTTCTTTTGATGGGGGTGGCATGTTAGGGTCCAACCCTAACCCCTTTATTTATGTAATAAGCCCAATTTATCAATTATAGTCATAAATAGACAGAGAGTAAATAAACGGGTAAAAGCATGTTAATGTGTCTCATTATATGGCAAAAGCAAAAAAGTACTCAAATGAAAAAAGATAAAAAAAAAAAAATGAATATAAAAATATCAATTAAATGAGTTTCAATTAAATGCTAAATTAAAATATCAATTAAATGCTAAATTAAAATATCAATTAAATGCTAAATTTGTAACAAAGCTAACTGACAATAAATTTTGGTAAAAGTTGTAGTGAACATATTTAATGGGTTCAAAAAATATAAATAATGTTATAAAAAGTAAATACTAAATTTGTAAATAAGTCAACTAATAGTAAATATTGGTAAAAACTATGTTAATCACTCACAAAATATAAATAACTTTTCTAAATATGCAGGTTTAAATATGTAAAGTTAAATGAAATGCTAAAACTCTTTAAAAATAGAGTTAGAATTTCTAAACAAATAATTTTATATATTATATTTTGAATAATATAAAATACGTTATTATAATCATACTTAAAAATTTTATTATAAAAAATTTAAAATATATTTTAAAGAATTTTCAAAAATTAATTTTAACATTTTGTTATATGTTATTTTCAAATTTCTATTAAAAAAAAATGATTTTATAAACTTGAAAGGATAGTTTCTTGGGTCATGGTTTTCTATATACAAAAAGATTATCATTTTTACTAGTATTTTAATAATAATTAAAAACACACTTACCTTTTATTTTTAAATTTGTTTAGCAGTCTTTAGAATGTTTACAACACATCTCATAAAGAAATTGGAATTAAAAAGCATAAATCAATAGAGAAATGGGGGGTCGCAGTTTTGTCACTACTTGAAAATTTATGTAAAATATTAATGTATATCTTTTAAAGAAAATGAATAAATTAGATAAAAAATATATATTAAATTTTAGAAAAAATATGACATGAAATTGAATTTAAATTGACATGTTTTGTCTTCTTTTAGCACCACCTAATTCTTTATGGTTTTGTAAATTTAAGAGTAAACGTTCCAACTCCATTTATTTTTATAAAACTTCTTTGCCACAAAAAGGGAAAAAGTGATACACATTAACATGCTTTTACCCAAAGCCTACATTAATAATTGTAAGTCCTTGACCCACATTAGATAAAAGGGACCACAATTATTTGTAAATTGGCCATAGTTACTAAATAAAGTTCTTACCCAATGATATGAAAGTGACAACTAGTAGTTAGGATTTTGGAGGTCATTTAGCTATAAATAGTCTTAGTTACTAAAGGAATGATCATCGAGACCTATTGTAATTGATCTTTGTTTTGTTGGAGGTTGCCCCCTCAAAGAGGCAAGTGAACATTGAATCCATTTCTAAATAATAAAATACTTGTTGTTTTTCTTATTTTATTCTGTATTCTGGGTTCAATTTTTTCGCATTTCTGGTATTTTGAAATTTATCATAGGTCGAGAGCATAATATATTTATAAATATATTTGATTTCTTGGATTAGATGCATTGATTTCAGTGTAGATGTTGATTTCTTATCTTATTAGACGTATTAAATTTAGTGGAGATGTTGTTTCCTAATCCTATTTGATTTGTTGCATTAGATGGATTGGTTGTTGTTAATCCTAAGGCTATAAATTATTAAAAATATTTTTCAAGATTCGATGGAGGGGAGACAAGGAAGAATGTTTCTTACACGATATAGGTTCATTTCAGTATAGATGATGTTTTCTTCGAATTATATTTCATTTCCTGTAGTAGATGGATTGATTTCAGTGTAGATGTTGATTTCTAATCCTATTTGATTTCTTTCTCTAGACGGATTAATTTTAGTGTACATGTTGTTTTCTAATCTTATTTGATCACTTGCATTATATGCATTTATTTCAATGTTAATTTGGATTTCTAATCCTATTTGATTTCTTTCATTGGATGCATTAATTTTAGTGTAGATGTTGATTTCTAATATTATTTTATTGTTTTCATTGGATGCTTTGATTTCAATGTAGATGTTGTTTTCTAATCTTGTTTGATTGCTTGAATTAGATGCATTAGATGTTGTTAATCTTGGCATTGTACATTATTAAGAAAAATTATTTTGAAGATATATTTAGTAAATACCTATAACGACACTATAAAGAAATAATTAGCATTGACTTATGTGTTACAATAATTCAACCATGAATATAATACTTTAATTTTCATCCTAAATAAAATGTTTTCTTCTCGAAACTACAAACTATTTATAATTGGCTACATTATTAATATCTCCATTTTCCATCATTGTAGATTTTTAATTACTTTGCATTCAAATGCAGTAATAGAAAATAAATATGACTGAAAATTATTTGGGGTTTAACACTCCATAAGTTAGAATGATTGACTTAGGAGAAAACTATTTTTAATATTGGAGAGCAACAAAGGCGAGGTATGTTGTTTACTATAGTAGCTAGAGTTAAATATTTGAATGGTCTATGAACCCCATGCAAAGAGAGAGGGAGTGACAAGGGGGGAATGGAGAGAGAGTGTGTATGTTTCTGTGTGAGATAGAGAGACAAAGAAGGAGGGATGGAAGGAAGGGGGGAGAAAATGAGAGAGGAGAGTTGGAGGGAGATGGTGATAGATTTGGAGGGTGAAGAGAGAATGGGGGGGGGAGGCTGGGGATAGAGTGAGGTGGGAGAAAAAGACACGGAGAGGAAGGAAGAGAGAATGTACATGAGAGAGAGGAAAGAGTGAGGGCAGCAGATAGAGTTGGACAGGGAGAGATAGGTAGCTAAGAAGAAATACATAGAGAGAGAAAGGTGGAGAGAAAGAGAGAGGTTGTGATATGGAAAATGATAGAGGGAGAGAGGAGAGAAGGAGGCAAGCAAAAGAGAAGGGCAAGAGAGGGAGAGGGAGATGAAGAGGGAGGGAGAGATAGATGGACATAGAGAAAGAGTGTGTTTGCTTTGTGGGTGATATAGGGAGGGAAAGGAGAAGCAGAGGGAGATATAGATGTAGATGGGAGGTGGAGAGAGAGATAGAGAGATGGAGGGGGGTAGGGAGAGAGATATATATGGAGAGAGAGAGAGAGAGCATGTGTGTTTTCGGTGGGTGAGATAGAGAGACAAAGAAGGGGAGATGAAGGGAGATATATAAATAGTTGGACAGGGGAGAGAGGGAACAAGATTTATTGCACAAGATGCATTAACTTTTGTGGAGATGATGATTGATAATCCTATTTCATTTCTTGCACTAGATGCATATTTTATTTTTAGTTATATTTGATTGTTTGCACTACATGCATTCATTTCAGTCTAGATTTTTATTTCTAATACCATTTAATTTCTTTCTCTAAATGCATTAATTTCATTGTAAATGGTTGTTTCTAATCCTATTTGATCTCTTGTACTAGATGCACTCATTTCAGTGTAGTTGTTGATTTCTAATTATATTTGATTTCTTGCACTATATATGTTGATTTCAATAAAGGTGTTGATTTATAATCTTATTATATGCGCTAAATTCAGTGTAGATGTTGTTTTCTAATCTTATTTGATTGATTTCATCATATGGATTAGATGTTGTTAACATTGAAACTATAAATTATTAAAATTATTTTTCAAGATTCGATGGAGGGGAGAGAGAGAAGAATATTTCTTGCACTAGATGCATTGATTTCAGTGTAGATGTTGATTTATAATCCTATTTGATTTCATTCTCTAGTTGCATAGATTTCATTGTAGATGTTGATTCATAATCTTATTTTATTGCTTACATTAGATGCATTTATTTCAATTTAGATTTTGATTTCTAATTCTATTTGATTGCTTTCATTGGATGCATTAATTTAAGTGTAGATGTTGACTTCTAATCTTGTTTGATTGTTTTCATTAGATGCTTTGATTTCAATGTACATGTTATTTTCTAATATTATTTGATTTCCTGCATTAGATGAATTGGATGTTTTTAATCTTGACATTGTATATCATTAACAAAAAAATATTTTTAAGATATATTTAGTAAATACCTAAAAGGAAACTATTAAGAATTAATTAGATGTAAGAAATTGTGATATATAGAATTAAAAGGAAATAGATGTGCAAAATCAATCCTCCTGCAAAGTGCAAATTAATCTTAGACAAGATTGTCTTCCTTATACATCACCAACTAATTTTCAAAATTACTAATAGATAATTTCATTGAATAATGTATTCATAATATTTATAAGAGGAAAAGATATATTTATAAACATTTAAACCAAATCAAAATATTCTTGAAGAAGATGTGATAATTGTTTTGAGAAACAAATAATCTAAAGGTTTTATAATTCGATCCACTTACTAAAAGAAATTCAAAAATATATTCTTTCTTGACTTTACTGAATAGACTATAGATAAAAAATGATGAAAATATTCTTAAAAGAAATAAATGATTTGAAACCTTATTAAAGAAAAAAATTATTTCAAGAGTAATCTTGATGTAATAAATTATTAAAACTACACTCCAAGATATGTTTAGTAAGTCCTCAAGGGACACTATTGAGAATTAATTAGTTGTGAGAAGTTGTGATACCTAAAATTCGATGAAATAGATGTGCACTATCAATACTCCTGAAAGCTATTGACAAGAATGTCTCCCTTCTTCATAACCAACTAGTTACTAATAGATAATTACATACATATAAAAATATAACACAACAACTATAACGTTAATAAATATTATCATCCCAATCCAACCACATCAACACACAAACCACTCAAAACATGCAAACACAGATGTACACACCATTCAATGCAAGAAATAGAGACTAAATTAAAGAAGATAATTATAGGATTAAGTGAACCAAAGAAAACATAATGTTAATTTTGATGTTAATATCAAGCATATACATAATAATGATAATCTAAAATGTGACATGGTTTCCGTAAACTCGAATAGGCTTAAATACATATAACACTGGATCTATCATATGCCAAGAGGGATCATCCCCCTCGAGGTGCAAATCCTCTAACCACTAATTAATTCTTCATAGTGTCCCTTTAGATATTTACTAAATTTATCTTGAAAATATTTTTTATTGCTAATCTAGAATGTCAAGCTTAACAACATCTAATGCATCTAATACAAGCAATAAAATTAGATTAGAAAATAACATCTACAATGAAATCAAAGCATCTAATGCAGACAATCAAATAAGAGTAGAAATCAACATCTACACTGAAATTAATGCATCCAATGAAAGAAATGATATAGGATTACAAATAAAAATCTACATTGAACTAAATTCATCGAACAAAAGAAATAAAATGCGATTAGAAGTCAAGATCTACATTGAAATCAATGCATCTAGAGAAAGCAATGAAACAGGATTAGAAATCAACAACTAGATTGAAATCAATGCATTTAGTGCAAGAAATAGCCTCCCCTCTCTCCCCTCCATCGAATCATGAAAAATATTTTTAATAATTTATTGTCTCAAGATTAATAACATGCAATCTATCTAATGCAAGCCATCAAATAGGATTACAAAATAATATGTACACTGAATTTAATGCATCTAATAAGATTAGAAATCAACATCTACACTTAAACCAACACATCTAGTTCAGGCAATCAAGTATAATTAGAAATCAACATCTACGCTCAAACGAATGCATCTAGTGCAAGTAATCAAATAGGATTAGAAACAACCATGTACGTTGAAATCAATGCATCTAGAGAAATAAGTCAAATAGTATTAGAAATTAACATCTACACTGAAACCAATGCATCTAGTGCAAACAATCAAATATAATTAGAAATTAGAACAAAGTAAAAAATTAGTTATTTTGCATAGAGAATCTCAAGTGAATGTAGAATTATCTCACCATGGTTTGAATAATGTACCTATTAGGACATTTGAAGAATGCCATTTCTTATAAATCACCCCATAAAGTGTAAAAATAAATAATTTTCTAAGGTTTTGTAAAAGGATACCTTGACATATAAAATTTCATAGAGAGAGTCTCGAAGAGAATTACACTAGAGTTTTTCCCATCAATTTTGTTCTTGGAAGTGGCTAGATTTAGATACCAACCTAGACGACATCAGCTATATCGTAGGAGCATAAATCTCTATATTCATTACAAATATTGTAACCCTGCCAAGTGCATATTTTAAAATAAATAAATAAAGTAATAAAAAAATCTAGCATTTGAAACGTTAAGGAACCAAATAGTAGGAAGAAAATAAAGACTGAGATTATCTTACTTGATGAAACTACCAAGGGATAATGAGGAGGTATTTCATTCCATCACATATATGGAATGGAAAACCACAGTAACATTTCCACTATTAAATTTTAACAAATTCCCTTCTAGTAAAGATGGTAGTGCAATAACATTTAAAGCCAAAATGCAGAGTTCCAACTCACTGCCACAGAAGAATCACAATGAACCACCGTCGGCCAGATTGGGTGGGGTAGTTACTCTAACAATCTCATGAAGTAATCACTACTGTCCATTAAAAATACTCAATCTCAATCATCCAATTGAAAGATTGTGAAAGTGCCATGACGAAGTCAAAGATTGAAACCAAGTGTCACATTCACATGACCACCCATTGAGTTAGCATACATCTTACTAGGGTTGTGTTTTATAAAATATATATGTAAATGATACAATGAAAAGTAGGCAAGTGACCTTATGCGGAAACCTTTTAATATTACATGAACATTATGTGTAGAAAATTTTATCGCTCAAATTCTAGGACTTCACCATAGGAAATCAGATATAAATATTTATAATGTTTTGTTGGTCAAGCGATCAAATAGTTAAAAGGTGATTTAGTCTAAGATATGCTTAGGTTGACATATAAAATGATACTTTCACTTGAAGTATCATATATATAGATAGACATTAAGAAAAAATGCAATGCCCATATGAGCATCATAGAAGGCTAGGATACAAGCCTAAGAGACAAGGATGCAATAAAAGAACTTGGTTTAGAAAATGGAAAGAATATAAAGTGTATGATTTTATAACTATAAGATGTATTATAAATGGTGATAAGAATAAGGTAGTAGTGAAATTGAGAAATAATTTCTTACATGTATACTAAATTTATGGTATATTAATATTTAATTTAATTGAGCAATTTTAGTTAAATTTAGAAGAATGGATTTAGACAATAATTTGAAAATTATTTAAAAAAAAAGAATACTACACACCTTTCTTCAAGCTTCGAGAGAGATGTTACATTGGCATCAGATCTAAGCTAGGCTTATGAGCTTGACTACAACGAAAATCAACAATAAATATTTCTTCTGAAATAATGACCCAAATAAATTTATGTGTTACAGAGTCAAGGGAAAGAGAAGAAAAACAATTTTGCCATCAGTAAATAGATATAAATTTTATTACATAAGTTAAGCTTGTAAAATGCTAAATGAATTGTTGTTGGGATACCCTTACCTATAACAATTGTTTTTTGGGAACTTAGGAAAGCAAAAAGATGTTTCGAAAACTTATTTAATAACACAGGTTAACTAGTAAATCATATCTCATGATTGTTGAATATTGAGAAGAGAAAGAAGTTCATAATCCATAGAAATGTTAATATACATACATAGACAA
This sequence comes from Pinus taeda, assembly GCA_000404065.3. Classification (NCBI taxonomy): domain Eukaryota; kingdom Viridiplantae; phylum Streptophyta; class Pinopsida; order Pinales; family Pinaceae; genus Pinus; species Pinus taeda. The sequence goes on from APFE030086390.1 coordinate 33,235, forward strand.
GTCGAGGGATGTATATGTGTGTAGCTCTGTAAAGTAACATTTCCTATTTTATTCTATTAATAAATCATAAACAATGGATAGACATGTTTAAGATACAAGATTGGTGTTTTCATATGAAACTATCCTGGAAATTTTGGAATTCTTTGCATAATAGTTCCATGTTAATAATTTGGAGCATTTATTTTTTATTTGTGCAAAAAATATTTTGACACGTAAACTAAAATATTGATATTCATAAATATGTCTTATATTCGACATATGGTACACATTTTCAGGAAGGAGATAGATGCTATAAAAATAAACAATAATAAAATGTAGAAGTTACTATTGATGCCAAAGAAATCGATGCTTAACTATTATCCTAGATATAATTTGGAAGCAATTACTTGATTGGTACAAAACTACCTTTGCATGTACCTTTCTCATAAAGTTCTCATGTACTAGATATTGACCGAGGATCTTCAAAAGATAAACAATTAAGGAAATATTTGAAGATAAAATCAAATTCCAAGCTCTAATAGAAGAGTAACCATGTACGTGCATGAGAAATAAGCTAAAAAGTGATTGAGGTTAAAAAATGTTGTGAATTATTCAAAATAATAATTGTATATAGAGTATATATACATAATAGTGTATATAGGAATCATAAATGTGACTAAAAGGGATCCAGAACCCTGTACCACATAAAACAAAATATATGGTGTATTAGAGTACCCGAGGAGGAAACGTGTGAGGAGATATAGAACACTTTTGATGTGTGTGTATCAATTGTAGTTATCATGGCTGGTTGATAGGAATGGTTAGGATCCTTTCAACAAAATTAAACACTAGTATGTAATATGATGGATATCGATAGTATTAACTTTATATTTTATATAAAATACTAGTATGTAATATGATGGATATCGATAGTATTAACTGTATATTTTATATAAAATACATAGTTTTGTAACAACAATGAGATATAAAAAGATATATAACAACAATATAACTCATGTATAAATATGTCCAATCAAGTATTATCTAGTTTCGAGGAGTAAGCTTGGATTTCATGAATGATTAAAACTTGTACAGAAATTAATACAAATTATTCACTTAAAGGTCCCTTCATGAAGGGTAACACAAAAAATGGTTATAAAAATAGAATGGTTGATACGGACTATTAACATGGATGGTTGTATAAAGATTAATTCTATTTGACAATGTTTCAAAACTGTAATGTTTCTTCCAAGTGCCGAGAGTTTGATTTTCAAAAAAAAACTTTTTTTATTTCCATGAGAAGAGGAATTTCCAAAATTGATCATTCAATAATATGTGAATTTAATGATGGGAATTTTTCCAAACAAGTTACACTACAATGGGCTAAGATTTTGGGGAAAAGTCATGGCTAGTAATATTGAAAGAAGAGAAAATGATAACACAAGTAATTGAAAATTATAGTAGAATTGTTGATTAATTTTTTTTTAAACCATTAAGATGTTGGTAAGTTGTGGCAAAATATAATAATATCTCATAATTGAAAAGATATTAGTCTTGGAAATAGCATAGTGAGTAGTGTATTTGAGACTTTTAAGTTGAAAGCAACATGATTTGGTTATTTCAAGATGTTAAATAACCATGAAAGAATTTCAGAATAGTGGTACTAATGCTCAAGAAGATATCAAATTTAACCAAAATTTAGCAATTGTAAATTAATCAAGATTAGACTTAATATTAAGAACATGAAAATTTACTATAAAATTAGTGTAATAGACCATAAAATATAGAAAAATAAAGTCTAAGTTTCTCTTGAATTTCCTATACATAATAAATGCATAGGGCATTAGATCATCATGAGTTATAAACTTGTATCATAGAACTAGTATATAGTTTGCTAATTGGTTTATTTTATAACCACTTGACAATAAAAAAGAGTTCAGTTTTCTTGAGAAAAGAATAAGAAGAAAATTTAATTGGTTGAAATGATTTCTAAATGTAACTTGGATATCAAAAGATTTGATCTGCGTTGATATAGCACAATGAACAAGAAGGAAGCAAGATAAATTCCTAGAGGAGACCAACAAACTTGCAAAAATATAATGGTTGAATGGTGCATCGGTCACTATGAGGGGGGGAATTTTGTTTCAAGATGACATTTTCCAATTGTTTTATTTTCATAGAAAAAAACCTTAGAAAAGATTCCATAAGACGATGAATGACAATACAGACATGTGAAAAAAAATATGAAATAATTAAATGCTAGGTGCATAAAATATTGAATGTACATCCATAAGTACTCTAAGAATTCTATCATATTAACATGAGTTACATGATTAATAGTGGATTATGGTAGAAATGTCACTAGGAATAGGTGGAAAACTACTTGGGGAGACAATGAAATTGTGGTATGAACCTTACAATTATCAATATTTTGAAAATGAGTGTGTTTATGGGAAATTGATATAAATAATACATATGCCTATTTTATGCATGTTGTACCGCCATGTTCAATACACTAAGTAATAGTGTGCTACCAGTCAATAGTTCTCCAGATCAGCATTTCATTTTTTAAATGCTAGATATTACTCTTTGATTGTAGGCACATTTGAAATATTGTTGAAGGCTTGATTAGATGCCTAATGTATGTGATTTCAAGATTATAGGAGTAAATGATTATGTTTAAGATATTTGTACTAACATGATGTGTGCTAACACAATCGATGTTGAAAGGAATACAGGGGGCGGGACAACCTAGTGTATATAACCCCTAGACACGTTAACTAACAATTTTCAATGCAAATAAGGATGGAAACTCTATGAAGAGAGTTGTTTTGGGAAGTTTTAGTGTCTACGGATAAACGCTCAAACCCCTAGACTAGTATCTAAGTCTAGAACAACAGTTCAAAGCATTCTCTACCTTTTCTATAATCAATAGATTAAATAAGAGAATAGAGAAACCTACTTGCAGCTTTCACATGTGCCTTATATCCCGCGACTGATTATGTCACTCCTTTCCATACTTAAGACGCTTGAAAAGTACATGCACACAGACAGAAACAAAAGCCCATCAAAGCATATAATAATGATCTATTGATTAAACATAGCATGGAATCAAGTACATGATAAGCATATGAAAGCATCAATGGACAATACAAGCATATGGAAAAAACTTTGAACACTTTATTAGTAAAAGGAAGAGTTACAACCCAATTTCCTAATTCAGCATCCCTCCTCTAGTTCAATCCCATCCTCTCCTCATAACAAGAAAATTTTTTTGACATCATTACAATACTTGAAATCAACTCAAGTCTCATATTAACAACATATCCCTATAATTCAATAATTTCCAGCCCCCCGATCACTTAGATGAGTGGTATTCTTCTAGGTGAATGAAGGAAATTATGCCATAAAGGTGATAATGAATGCCCTCCCAAACATAGAACTTAGTTCCATGGAGGAAGGGATAAATGGATTGATGTTCCTTAACTCCCTTCCTCATCCAAATACGAACCCAAAGGAGTGGATATCCTTCAAAAAATTCTAGAGGCACCCAATGGATAAGGAATATTTCAAACCCTCATGGAAATTCGCTCAAATTCACCCATCATAGGCCAAAGAGGGACCAAGTGTGCTGCAATCCACACTGATAGTGTATTGGCTGCACCGCAATGCACGCTAATGAAGGCCTACCTGCGTTGATCTTCTTAGAGGCAGTTCCTAGATGATTTCAATGATGGAACTTCTTTTGAAGCTAGGCATTCTGATAGTTGACTTCTTTAGGGTACATAACAACTGTATTAGGGGTTGATGGGCCCTAATAGTACTGATCTATTAGTTAGGGTTGACTTGCCCAAGTGGATCTGTGACAAGAGCTACTAAGGAATTCATCAATGAGTTTTTTATTGGGGGACAGAAGGAGAAAAATATATGTGGCATGATTTCATTGTTGCAATCTTTCTTGTTGTCCTTTTTTCATCTTGAGGCATCAACATGTAGTTATTTTTTCCCCCTTTTATTGTTATGATGGTTTTTATTGTAACTGTATTTTCTCTTTTCATTGTGATGGTTTTTTGGGTGTTATGAAGGAGTAGGAGGAACAAAAACTTAATAGAATAGCTAAATAAGAAATCCCAACCCAAAATTCAAAACCTTGGTCAACCCTTATGAATGAAATAAATGACAAAAAGGTAAGAAAGGAAAACAGTAAAATAACTAAAGTAGGCATGAGTTGTCCCACTTGAACAAAAAATAAAAACAATGACGTGACATAACAATCTTGAAAATGACATCAAATATAAGTTTCCTTAAACATCAAAAATGCATGGCTAATGTATATTTAATATTGTGAAATCATGATAAAAGCACAATGACGTTGTCAGATGTGACAAGCCATTGACATCATAGCCCTGAAAATGGCATAAAAATCAAGTTTTCTTAAATTTTAATATTGCATGCCTATTGTATCTTTGATATTGTGATATCATGATAAAATATAACTTTTATATGGAAGATTCACTTCTACGAACAAAAATGAACTTCATAAATCTAGTGGTATAATCTAGAACAACATACGACAAAAGATGAATGTTTTCCTTAGAAACATTAGACTATAAAAAGAGACCTATTTGGAATACGTAGAAAGTCCTCTTATCTTTACTTGTAAGCTACAATTTTAGTTCCACATCGTATAAATGGAACCTACAACAATGACTAAAACAAGCAATGGAACTACAATATCCACATAGCATAATCATATATCTCTATTCACTAGGTTAGCATGGCATCGAAATACAACAACATAAGAATAACATAAGTATAGAAAAACAATATGCTTTTGTATTAATTAATATAGGAGAGAGTTACAATCGTATAGATAATTTGACATTGTAGATGACTCCGTGATGAACTTGTACTTCCTTGTCACAAATAAAACCTTCACACTCAACCCTAATGAATATGGATAATGATTCCTTAATCTCAAAGAAACAACATGAGGGCACTAGCAATCTCCAAAAGCTAATCCAGTAATCTCCAAAAGCTAATCCAAACTCAATTGGAGGCAATACATTTATAGGGTAAACATGGTAGTTTAGGATTTACCAATCTAGATTTGAGATCCACTTATAAGGGTGGAAAAGCTCAAGGGATCAGAGTTAAGATCAAGAGAGTACAATCAGATAGGAATTTGAGATATCTATCCATGGTAAAAGGATAAAACCACCTTAGAAGCTTATCAAAGGAGAAGATTCAAAATTATTTTTTAATTTTCCCAAAATTCTAGAATTAATGCACTTGCATAATGGAGCAACCTGAACTAATCAACGTTGGTACTTAGGTATGCAACTTGAACCCAATGCAAGTGGATAGACATAGAGGATGTGTTGCACTTAAAAACCTATTTTTTGATCAAATAGACCTAGAAAATTAAACCTTTTAGAGAAATGATGCTTAGGGATTTTCCAAGGGATTATGACAAAGTGTTCATGGATGGTGATTGATCTAGTTTTTAGGCCTTTAGGCTGATGTGACAAAATGACTTGTAACAATAATGACCTTGTCGGATGTGACAAAGAATTAGTTGTGAGCCACCTGGTATGGAAATATATGTAACTGATCCTTAAAATAGTTTTATCACCATGTGAATGGATAAAATAAATTGATAATTATCAAGTTTGATATTTGTAGCAAAGTCACTAACGAAATCCATGTTTCTTGGAATTCCCATTAGATAAATGTGTAGGGGAACCTATAGCTTTATATTATTATTTTTTATGTATTTATATTGATAATTCTAACCCTCGTTTTGCACATGAATGCAAATCAACAACATATGCCTAACATATGTAGAGATATGTCGGAATTGAACGTGAACTTCAATAAAAAACAAGAGTGATAATTTCTTTAGGAATTGAACCATTACCTAGGTTAAAGTGGCATGGAATCACTTTGGGCCTAATGAGGTCAACTCGGAAATGGAAGATGAAATGATCATTTTTTTCTTGTGTTGTTCCAAAGAGGAAACGAGTCTAAAAAACTGAGGATGGTGTCCCTTTTAAAGGGAGGGGAGATGTAATACCCATGGAGAACTTAACATGTGACATTAGTTTATGTACTAAGTTAGAAAGTTTCAATTACTTGTGATGAAAATATTATTTTCATTTCTAATATCGAAATGAAAAAGTTATGTTTGGTATATTAGTCCTCTTGGAAATATGTTAAACTCTAACATGGGAGATTAACCTCTAACCAACAAAAAAACAATTGAATTTAGTTATGCCCAAAGGGGAAGAACAAGAAACAAAGAAAAATCTTACTTTTGTCGTTATATTGATTTTTTTCTTTCAGAGGAGGGCAAGAAACATATATATCTATGTGTGTGTTTGTGTGTGTGTGTGAGAGAGAGAGAGAGAGATAGAAAATATAGACCATAAGAAATTTTACAAGGATGGAGAGAAATTTTATGTGGTGGAGATTGTACAGGGAACTATGGGAGATAAAGATAGTTACCTTGAAAAGTGATTACTAGTGCGAGAGAAAGACTTGTTAACCCAAAGAAAATTTAGTAGTATATTGCTAAGGGTTGAAGAGGTGAAACAAAAATATAATTACTTCTACCTAGTTTTCTAATAGTTAGAGGAAGATATTGGGGAGGAACTAATAAAGGAGGTTGGGTCAAGACTCAGAGGAATGTGGAAATCCTTAACCTATTTCTGAAAGGATTTCGATAAGTATAAAATTCATTGAATTCGCTTAGTGTAAAATACATGGCTATTAAATTTATAATATAAATGTTAATAATTTAAATATATTTGTGTGTGTGTGTGTGTGAATAGAAATATTTGTGCTAAATTTGAATGAGGAATATTTAGAGATCTATAATATTGTCTAGCTGGGTTTTATAGGAAATAAAAATGAGGCACAAGTTTAGGATGAAATACTTGTGGTTATAGGTGAAAGACAAAAGGATAGTTAGGAAAACCTAGAAAAGGAGTTTGATGTAGTCTATAATAAATAAATTTAAAATACCTCTAACAATTTAAACAAGATGAAAGTACAAAATAATATGGAAAAAAATGTGTTTTCCTGAAGCATGACTATAAACACTACATATATAAATAATTAAATTTAAAACTATTGTAATAATAAGGTTGAAGTTTGGGTTTGATGTTTAGGTTAGAAAGGTAGACTGTAAGAGAGAATGACTCACTCTTAAGTCCTATAAATGTAGTGTTGAACATGGGTAGATTAAGAATTAGAGAACCTATTATAGTATGCCATTATAGGGATCCAAAGGTTCTATGTACTAATTAAATATCTATTGAATTTTGTGTGTCTATATATGCACATAGTTATCATAGGAATAATTGGGCAATGCCTTTTGTTGAAAAATACAAATTTCACATACAACACTACAAACTTCTTGAGAATAGGAAAATGATTATAAATGAAAAAGAATAAATTGCATGTACATATATGGTAAAAAATATATTCTTGATAAATCATTTTAAAGAAACTGTTATTTTAAATAAGAAGAATAAAGAATCATACCAAAACAAGAGAACTCATTGTAAGTGAAGAAATTTCTAAGAACATTACACAACTAATTTGTAATTATAAATGCAAATTATTACTAACAATTATGAGGCAAGTAATGATTCCTTCCATGTGAAGTAAATGTCCTTGGTGGAAATGGAAAATGCAAGAAAGAAAACCGACCTTATAGCATGAATAGTAACATGGTTCAATTCTCAAAAAAGTGTATTATACATAGATTTCACAATTATATAAATATTACTTTAAGATCATAAGGACCAACGGGTTTTGTATCTGCAAAGATACCATATATATTATATATATATAATTATAATATATATATATATATAAAGTTTACTTGAGGCATAGCAACCCTTCTTACATGCAACCATGAGAGAAATAGGCAAGGAAAATAATCTTTGGTACACAAATGATGAGAGAGATAAAATGTCGGGGCTTGTGTATTTTCATTTTTTAGCAGAACCTTCGAAATCCTCATAACCAATTTGGGACCTATCTATAAAAGTTGAATTCAGGTGGGGAAAAAACAAAAATACAAGTTGTGGCAACTTGCATAACCTAGAAAATACCTAGAAGTAATGAGAACCTAAAATTGTTGTTTGATGACCCATGAAGACTTAAATTTTGAAAGAAAATTTCCTCCCAAAAATGATGACACCGCTTATCATTTGTTATGAAACCAATACACAAACAGATGGAAATATAGATCAAGGACTTGAAATAATCCTGTTCTAGGTGCCAACCTCCCCTACATCAAATAAATGAAAAATTCTTGGATGATAAAAATTACAAGACCTCCTTTGTATAGGTAAGAGTTTAAAGGGTCATAATATACTTAGGGCTTACATAACAATAATAATGTAAGGGGACAGTAATAACAATATTGGGCTTCTATGAGGTAAAACATTAACAATATGGCCAAAACATTAGTAATATAGGGACCTAACATGGCCGTCTCCTTCAAATAAGTGTTGTTATCAATTCTCCAGTTGTTCTAGATGCTTATGTATAAAAAATATTCATCTTGCTATGTGGAATCTTCCACACATAAATTCCTACACTGAATGAGATATTATGAAATTGGTTAAATTTGTAACTACCAATTTCTTCTTTCCGTGATTACCTCAAGCTCTAATATGATTTTTCCTTCCTCAGCAAGTTCTGGTAATATATTTTGAACTTGAATTTTTTCACCTATAACCTTCTTCAAATATTAAACATGGAAAACTCGGTGTATTCTTGAAGATGTAGGTATCTCCAATTTGTATGCCATAGAACCAATATTTTTCAATACCTTATAAGGGCCATATTACTTGCATGAAAAATTATTATCCTTACTAGATTGCTTGAGTGAAAATTTCTTGTATGGCTGAAGTCATAAAAATACCCAATCTCTCATGCCAAAACTTCTTGCAATGCGATGTTGATATGTTTGTTTCTTCATTCAATTCTCCGCTAGAGTAAAATTATCCTTTAAGAGTTGGAGAACTTGTTTTTAATGCTCAATATGATCTCCCACTCCTTGAATCTTAGCACTATCTCTTAGAGATGACGTGATGGATGGTGGATGATTTCTGTAAAGTGTCATAAGTGAGGTCATTTTTGTTGTGGTATAGAAGGAATTGTTACACCATCATTCTACTAGAGTTAACCACTTTACCCATTTTGATTTGTATGAAATACAAAGAAAAAAACATATCCTTGCGAATATGTATTCATTATCTAAGTGTTACCATCAGATTGAGGATCGTAATATGAGCTATGAGGTTGTTGAGTACCAGCACAAGAAAATAATTTAGTCCAAAAATTTCTACTCAAAATGGGATCTTTGACACTTATAGTAATCTTTGTATTTCCATGTACCTTTTGAACTATTTTCACAAATGCATTAGTGAATATGTTGGCTTTGAAAGTATGAGCTAGAGAACAAAATTGTATACTTTCTAATTCTCTCAACTACCACCATGATGATACTCCTTCCTTCGGAGCTAGGTAGACCTATCATAAAATCCATTGAGACCTCCCCCTAACGCTAACTTGGAATGACTAATGGTTGTAAAAGCCATGGAATTTTACATATCTTCACTTTAATTTGTTGGTAAACCAAACATTCGGCCACAACCTTCTAAACATCAACTTAAAGCTCATCCCAAAAAAAATTCTTCCTAACTCTGTGGTAACTTTTTAAAAATCATGAGTTCCCTCCTATAGGATAAGTTTGCGATTCCAAAAGAAATTCTACTTTGAGTTTGGAATTGTCACATAGATATAAGTGATCCTTGTACTATAGCGAATCATTTTTCTAGATAAAAGTATCATATCGACTGGGATCTTGCTAAAACATTTGAATGAGTGTCAAATCTTCTTCATGATTCTTCCATTTATCCATTGCTTAATTTATCCAATCAAGTTGGATAATATAAATGGCATAAACCAATGCCTCCACTTCCTCATATTTTTTTTAGAGTCTATCCGCAACAATTCTTTCTTCCCTTTCTTGTAGATGATTTAAGTCAAAACCCAAAAATTTTATGACCCCTTTTTTTCTCTTCTAAAGATCATCCTTGTCCATAGAAGTATTTAATACTATCAGGATCTATTTTTACCTTGAAGTATGTTACAATTAGGTAAGGGTGTCATTGATTTAGGGCATGTAGAATTACCAACATTTCCTTCTCATAAATGGGTTTGTGTAAATTCTTTACATGCATTGGACAAATTTTAAAGGAAATGGATCTTCCTTTTTGCATTAAAACAACACCAATTCCATTTCTTGAGGCATCACATTCAATAATAAAGGCTTTTTTAATGTCTGGGGTACCTAAGACCGAACCTCAACACATTGGCTCTTTAAGATGTTCAAAGGCCTTAGTTGCTTTGGGAGTCTTAAAAAATGCATCTTTATTTAGTAATACTGTTAGAGGTGCTATTTTTTTCCAATAATTCTTACCAACCCTGTGATATTACCTATCAACCCCAGAAATCCTCAAAGATGCCTTAAAGTTTTGGGAAATTTTCATCCCTTGATGGCCTTTATTTTCTTAGGGTCCACCTTAACACTCTCATGAGATAGAATATGGCCTAAATATTCCATCTCGTGTACTCGAAAGAAACATTTGAAGTTTTTTACATACAATTTTTTCTCTTCCAACAGTTTGAACACCTTGTCAACATGTTGAACATGATGCTTCCAACAGTTGTTGTAGATTAGTACACCATCAAAAACTAATAACATAAATATTCTAAGTAAGGGTTTGAAAGTGGAATTCATTAAGCCTTGAAATGTGGAAGGTGCATTGGTAAGGACAAATGGCATGACCAAAAACTGATAATGACCTTCACGAGTTATGAATGTTGTTTTCAAAATGTTTTCAGTCTTCATTCTAATTTTATGATATGTTGAATAAAGATATATTTTTGTGAAGTAAATTTCTCTTTGTAATTCATTAAAGAATTCAGCAATGATAAGAATGGGAAATTTATCTTTTAATGGTCAACTTGTTGATCTTGCTATAATTCAGACACATATGCCATGATCCATCCTTATTATATACCAATATTACTAGAGCAGAGAAAGAACTTTGGCTTGGTTGAATTATACCAACCTCTAACATTTATGCAGCCATACATTCAATTTCACTCTTTTTGGAATAAGGATATATGTAGGGTCTGATGTTTGTAGGAACACTTCCTGAAATTTATTGAATGGCATGATCATGATTATGAATAGGTGGGAGACCCTTGGGGTCTCAAATACCTTGGAATGATTGTCATGGAAAAAACTTTGAAGATTTGAATAAATAGGAGACATAAACGTTTGAACATCTATTGAGCGTAATTGTGCAATTACCCCTTGCTTCTTCTTCAAAATATTTGTAATTCCATTAGAATTGATTACCGTACTAGGTTTTCTATTGATACCACTTAACTCAATTTTCCTTCCTTTACAAAAAAAATTCAAAACATATCTTCAAAATTAAAGGCTATCATTCCCAAAGATTGTAACCATTAGACTCCTAATACAACATAAACAACACCCATTGAATGAAAACGATAAGACTATTCAATAGATATTCTCACATAGTTAGATTGATATAATGGCATTTCCTTGAGAAATTTATAGTTGCTCCATTTGCAGCCATCACTTGAGACTCTAGTGCTTGGAATAGAGAGTAATTCATACCCTTGGATATCTTAAAATGAATAAAATTATTAATACTACCTAAATGAATCAATAATATTACCTCTTTATTATCTTGAGAGTTTTTGGAGTGGTAATTCCTACCAACTCCTTAAAGGATATGGTCAGATTAATTTCTTGTTTTTCAACCCTTGGTGTTGGTTTTTGGTGCATATCTTCTTCTTCTGATGTTTCTTGTTCATTTTATTCCTCCTCTTCACAATCTTTTTAAAAGAATTTCTTCTCACCACATTTATGACCTTTAATGAATTTTCTATTTGATCCAGGTGGATATTGGTGGCCACCCGCTAATTCCACTTGGATCCCCTCTAGTGCTTCTTTCAGTTTTTTCAGTTTCCTTAATTATAGCACAGTTTACTATTTTTAGTAGTTTTTCAGGTCCTAAACATCCGGAGCCGTTTTGAGGCCCTAAACGACATTTTTTGGGAAATCATCTATCGCTAGCAATTTTTTTGTCAAAAAATCATCTTTTCTGTCGTATTCCTTGGAGAGATATTTCCAACGGGCTATCATATGTGTCAAACAGAGATAATACGACCAATTCGTGACCCTGGGAAGTTGATGTACCAACTTACCCAAAAACGGGGCCCACAATTTGGCGTTTCATCTTCTAGGGTTAGGTTTTTGAATGTGAAGGGTTTTCCCTTATTTCTCAACAATAAATAGACCTTCGAGCCTCATTGTAACATAGTTAAGAGGCGTGTAGCCACACATCTCTTCTCAGAGATAAGCTACCATCGCGCTAACTGGTTTATTTCCATTTCTGGTTGTAACCATATTTCAATATTTTCCATTAATGAAATGAAGTATTATTTCCATTGCATCTTTGTGTATATGGTTATCTCTATAATTTGTTGCATTCTTGTTTAAGTCTGGATCAGTGGTATCAGGGTGGTCTGCTTTTTCTCTGTTGTTCTTTGCATGTCCCCAATGAGCTCGGGATATAAGGAGTTAGGGCTTGAGCTCGTCAAACCTTTGCAAGACCAGCCTCGCAAATCCTGATGGCCTCCCATGGCGGATGAGAAGAATGATGAGGGAGCAGGAGATCCTATCGAAATCTTACCCAAAGAAGCCCTCGAGTGACAACGAAATGCGATGATGGACAGCTTTGCCCAAATCCTTCAGCAGCTACCCAAAAGTGATGCATCAGCTTCCAGCAGCTACTCTGGAAATGCCATGCCCTTTAAGGTACAGGTTAATTTTGAAATCCCCATATTCATGGGTCAAATAGACGCAGATGCTGTAGATAAATGGTTAAATCTGCTAGAGGGTTATTTTTCTGTTCATGAATTTTCGAGTCGAGAAAATATTGTTTTCGCTCTTCTCAAAGCAACCCGCCATGTCAAGGACTAGTGGGAAACCTACTGCGAGCAGAAGGATGAAAGTACAGGCTCACTATTTTCATCCACACCCACCTGAAATTCGTTCCAAGATGCCATTAAGGAGAAATACTACCCTAATGGAAGCTATGAGGATGAATACATAAAGTTAACCACGCTGCAGCAGGGAAGGGATCAAGATGTGTCGGAGTTCATCAATCTTTACCATACCCTTCGCAAGAAGTTGGGTATGAAGGATTCAGAGCAGCATTGATACTCAAATACCGCAGCTTCCTGCACAGGTACATCCAAGAAGAAATAGAATTCCTGAACATCTCCTCGCTTGGCATAGCATACCGATATGTCGTCAAGATCGAACAGAAGTTTAAACAAAAGAAGCGAGAATTTGGATCTGCGAATCCAAAGCAAGGGAAAGGTGCCCCTAAACCACAGAACAAAGGACAAAGCGAACGTGGGGAAGCCCAAGACAACTTGACAAGAATACAAGAAAAGAACAGTGCCGCAAGGCTGAAAAAGGACATGGGAAAATAGTGTGAGTTCCATAAGAGCTCCTCTCACAACACAATTGAGTGTCGGGCCAAGAAGTCACTGGTGGCTGAACTAAAGGTTTCAAAATCAGATGCACGTTCTAACTCTGAGTCAGAACCTGACAAGGGGAATGACAATGGGAAGCAGATCATTGATGCAGATCCCAACGCCATTGTTGCTACTACCAAGATCCAGAAAAATGAACCCGAAGATCCAAAGGAGGAGGAGCGTCTCTTCCACTCCAAGATGTGGGTAAGGGGCTCCCCGCTACAGTTCATTTTCGATAGTGAGAGACAAAAGAAACTCATTTCAGAAGAGGTCGTGAAGCAGTTGGGCTTACTAACCACAGCACATCCACAACCATACACCATCAGGTGGCTACACGAAGGACGAGATCTTCGCGTGAGCCAACATTGTCACCTTCCATACAACATCAAGCCCTTCAAAGATGAGGTATTGTGTGACATTTCTCCCCTTGAAGTTTGTGATGTATTATTAGGACAACCATACTTGTGGAAGCGACATGTTGTGTATGAATCAAGGCCCCGTGCTGTTATTATTACATTAGGAAATCAGTTGTACAGGATACCAGAGGTAGCACCGCCTAGTGCCATCTCTTTGATTACTACAGAATAATGCAGTAAGCTCTTTTCCAAAACTAGAAAATTTGCTTTCCTGAAGATACACCCTCAAGGAAAGAAGAAGACGTGGCCACAGCCTCCAGACAGGGCCCCTCTTCACGACAACTACAGATGGACAAGGTTGTGGAGGAGTATGAGGACATCTTCACCTCCCCTGTAGGAGGGTTCCTCTACACTGTAAGGCCAAGCACTCCATTGATCTAACCCCAGGTGCACCTCTACCTAATGAACCAATTTATCGGCACTTCGTTCTGGAGAATGATGAAATCAAGAGGCAAATTTAGGAGCTGCTACAGAAAGGCCACATCCATCCAAGTTCATCGCCTTGTGGAAGCCCAATTTCATTGGTACAGAAGAAGGATGGGACTTGGAGACTCTGTATTGACTATCAGGCGTTGAACAAGATCACTGTCTGTAATAGGTACCCGTCTCGCAGATTGATGACCTCCTCGACCAACTAAAGGGGGAAAAATATTTTAGCAAGATTGATCTGAAGTCAGGATATCACCAAGTACCAATAGAACCCTCTGATGTGTGGAAAACTTCCCTCAAAGCCAAGGAGGGCCTTTTCAAATGGTTGGTTATGCCTTTCGGGTTAACGAATGCTCCTGCAACCTTCATGAGGCTAATGGATGATATATTGTGGCCATTCACTAACTCATTTGTAGTGGTATACTTGGATGACATCCCAATCTTCAGCCAGAGTTGGGAAGAGAACCTCCACCACATCCAACAGGTTCTCCGAACACTGCGGAAACACAAGCTATGTGCCAATTTGAAGAAATGCACTTTTGGCATGACCCAACTTAAGTATCTGGGATACATTATTGATGAACAGGGGGTGCATGTGGGTCCAACCAAGATCCAAGTCATTTGGGATTGGCCATCTCCAACCACTCTAACAGAGCTCTGCAGCTTTCTAGGTCTTGCCAACTTCTACCACAGGTTCGTGTTGGGGTTTTCTCATATCACTTGGCCTTTGAGTCAAGTCACCAAGGGAGGAGCGAAAGCAAAATTCTTTTGGTATGAATCTCAACAGAAGGCATTCATAGAGTTGGAGTATCACCTCTGCATGGAACCAGTGCTCGCATTACCAGATTTACAACAACCATTTGAGGTCGAGACAGATGCCTCTGACTATACTATTAGGGCAGTCCTTACTCAACACAGGCATCCAGTGGCATATCACAGTGAAATGCTTTCAGACACAGTCCGGAAGTATCCCACTTATGATAAAGAGATGTATTCCATTATGCAGACCTGCCGACAATGGAAGCATTACATTTTGGGGAAGGAAACAGTCATCCACACAGACCACCGACCCTTGTAGTTCATACAGACCCAAGGGAAATTGCAAAATGATCGCTATCATAAGTGGTCCACATACCTGCAACAGTTCCATTTGAATATCAAGTATAAGAAGGGTAGCACTAATAATGTTGCATATTGCCTCAGTCGACCAGCGATCGTGGCGTTAACCACTGTGCTCAACTCTTGTGGGCACGAGACTTATGATTGGCCACTACTATACAAAAGCGACCCGGAATTTAGCCACACATACCAGACCCTCTTGGAGGGTCAGTATGTTCTAGATTTTCACCTCCAGGATGGCCTGTTATGCCACCTGGGTCACCTTTGTGTTCCTTCAAGTGAGCGTGCCAAGATGATTTGGGAAGCACACTACAGTCAGGCTGTTATGCATTTTGGGGTCGAAAAAATGGTGGCAGTACTGTAGAAGTATTTCTATTGGCTGAATCTTTGATAGGATGTCGAGAAGTACATCAGATCATGCACTACCTATGCCATTGCCAAACCGACCATCAAGAAGCAAGGCCTCTATAACCCACTACCTACCCCTAGTCGGCCTTGGGAATCCATCTCCATGGATTACATGTCAAGCCTTCCTTCCACTAAGCATGGAAATGATTGTGCTTTTGTGCTCATAAACAGGTTCTCAAAGATGGCCATTTTGGCGGCCTGTAAGAAGAATATCACAATAGAAGCCACTGCTAAACTCTTCTTTAAATGAGTGTGGGTACACTTTGGGATTCCATAGTCTATCATATCAGATCGGGACAGAAGGTTCCTCAGTACATTTTCGTCCAGTCTCTGGTTGATGCTGGACACCAAACTCACTAAGTCCACAGCCTTCCATCCTCAAACTTATGTCCAGACAGAGGTTGTCAACAGGATGATCATACACATTCTGCACATGTACAACTCAAAGCATCCACGCACATGGGAGGAGAGCCTCCCCTATGTTCAACACAGCTACAATCGGGCTCTCCACAACTTGACTGGCCACAACCCCTTTCAAGTGGGCTTTGGATTCCAGCCACTATGTCCCATTGATGTGGCCATGCCATTTGCAACTACTCACGTAGGTTCTGCTCATGTCCAGTCTGAAACAAATAAGGCAAACTGCTTCATTAAGCACATCCAACATATTTTCCATCAGGTCCATGACATTCTGGAGAAATCAAATGCTAAGTACAAGCAACGACATGATCAACATTGTGTTCCACACAAGTTTCAGGTGGGTGGCAAAGTCTGGTTGCATTTGCAAAAGGAATGCGTTACCGGAGCCTATCAAAAACTCAGACCACTCCAATATGGTCGTTACACCATTACCAAGGCTGTGGGAGACAATTCATTTGAGCTCAACATTCCCCCATTCCTTGGCCTGCACCCGGTGTTCAATGTCGACTGCCTTCAGCCATACTTTCCAGCATTACTAGACACGTTCGACATTGCATAACAACTCACACCCACAGAGTTAAATCCAGCTTGCATGGAACAAGCTACAATTGATCGAATCATGGACACACAGATCAAGCACACTCCCCAACAGAATATCCAACTGTATTGAGTTGTCAAAGCAGGAAAACTCCTTCACTAGGGCAAGTGGCTCACCAGGGACCAAGTGCAGCAGAAGTCCCCTCATCTCATGGAGGAACTCAACACAATGGGGACCATTGCTTCCTAAGGGGGGAGGAATGATCGAGGTGGATATTGGTGGCCACCTGCTAATTCCACTTCGATCCCCTCTAATGCTTCTTTCAGTTTTTTCAGTTTCTTTAATTATAGCACAATTTACTATTTTTAGCAGTTTTTCGGGTCCTAAACTTCCGGAGCCATTTTGAGGCCCGAAATGACGTTTTTTGCGAACTTATCTACCACTAGGGATTTTCTTATCAAAAAGTCATCTTTTGCATCATATTCCTTGGAGAGATCTTTCCAACAGGCTATCATGCACGTCAAACGGAGATAATACGACCAATTCGCAAACCCGGGAAGTTGATGTACAAACTTATCCAAAAATGAGACCCACAATTTGGTGTTTCATCTTCTAGGGTTAGGTTTTGGAATGTGAAGGGTTTTCCATTGTTTCTCAACAATAAATAGGCCTTTGAGCCTCATTGTAACACAGTTCAGAGGCATGTAGCCACACATCTCTTCTCAGAGATAAGCTACCATCGCCCTAGCTAGTTTATTTTCGTTTTTGGTTGTAACCATATTTCAGTATTTTCCATTAATGAAATGAAGTATTATTTCCACTGCATCTTTGTGTATATGGTTAACTCTTTAATTTGTTGCATTCCTGTTTAAGTCTCGATCACTGTCACAACTATAACAACACCTATTTGGTCATTTTTCCTCCTGTTGCTGTGGTGTTAGCCTTGTAGGTTGTGGAAGACTAGGATGAGAAACACTTCCATATTTCTATTCCTAAGTGGTAAACCTCCTCATTGCCATAAATTTGCTTTCAAATTTTCTTGACACCCTAAATTACTTCTCCAATGACTTAGGCTCGTAAATGTGAACCTCTTGTTGGATAGTATCCCTTATAATCCAAATTAAGACATCAATCATATGCTCCTCAAGAATATCACTTACCTTGATATGCAATATTTGCATGTCCTCAATGTGCTTTTTCATTGAACCCTTTTGTTTACAATTTATCACTTGGATAAAGAAGGTGTTGTTCTTTGTATTCCTATACTGTGCTATCAATTCTTCCATAAAAAATTACCAACTTACAAGTCTTTAAGAGAAGAAGTCCATCAATGCCACACAAACTGATTGGGTTGTAAATATAAAGCTGCAATTCATACCTTTTCTATTTGGTGGGCATTATGTAGATCAAATAATGACTCCGCCTATAGTATCCATACTACTAGATCATGATCATCAAACTTCGTCATGTTGATCTTTGGAATGCGGTTGTTCTTAAACCCAACATTGGAGTATCTAAAATCATAATTCATATTCCTTTTTCCCACATCATGAATTTTATGGATTACCTTATCACAGGTAGGAAGGCTCTTTGGTAGCAACATTATCAATCCTTCCAACTTGGCATTCATCGCATCCATGTCTGCATTAACAACTCCCATGTCTACTTTTAAATCATCCTTAAAACCTTTCGTGTCCTTTTCTATTTTTACTTCTAAACCATCCATCTTAACATTCATCATTGCTTTCAATCCATTTTTGGTTATTCTTTTCCAAAGAGAAATTTTTTGCACTTGGTATCCTAATTTTAATATATCATGTTGCATGTTTTCCTCTTCTTCATGCGTCATAGTAGAGCTTTCTATTTTCTTACTAGGAGTATCCATTTTCTTGTTGCGGGGAATTTTGGAACCAAATAATGATATATAATTTACTATGCCCTTTGAATCACTTTAGACTCATTTTCAATAAAATTTATATAAATTTTGGAAAAAAGGTACACACATTGTTTCCTACTATTCCTGAGCTTGATCTTGAAACTATTGTTTCTCTATTATTTAGGATTCCCAAGGTCTGAAACTTTGTCCCAAGGTAGCGCTTTGTGTCCTCTTTCCAACACAACTAGTTAGCCAGAGATTGAATTCTTGGAAATAAAGTTAGGCACAATCTCCAAGATGGCCTGCTTATTGTCTTCATGTTTCATTGTTTCGACCTTTGGCCCTAAAAATGATACCTAAGAAGCTACAGTATATTCAATTTCAACCACTTTTTATGAAATTGAATTTGGATGACCAAAACAAAATTTATGACAATTTTCGCCAAGACACGTGTTTAAAACATAATTCTCGAGCGTATTAAAACCCTAACTTCCTTGAATCATATCTCCAAGAATATAATGAATCAATCTATGAACTTTCTATACAATGTTCACCAAGCTTTCTTCTTCACATGATCGAAATTTTAGCTTCTGAATCCTTGTAGAAGGAAATGTTATAGTGACAATTCCAAGGTGGCATGTTTGAAGCAACAAAACCCTAGGATCCAAGGCTTTTATACCAAATTTTTTGCAACCAATTCACAAAAAAAAAAGAGAGAAGATAGCTAAATGACTTGAAAATATTCCTCTTCAAGGAGATAACCACCTTTACATCAAATAAATGAATGCTTCTTGGATGATAAAAGTGACAAGACCTCCTTTGTAAATATAGAACTCTAAAGAGTCACAATACAATTAGAGCCTACATAACAATAATAATGTAAGGGAAAAATAACAACAATAGTGGGCTTTTATGGTCCGCAACAATAACAATATTAGGGCTACATGGGACAAAACAATAACAGGATGAGGGATAAACTAGATTTATAAGGACCTAACATCATTCCTTTTACGTACCTATAAGGAATTAGAACATACTAGAAAAATAGTTCTTTTGAGAAACGGATCTCAAGGAAAAGTAGAATTAGCTTGCTAGGGTTTTAAGAATGTACTTTTAGAGGACATTTGAATAAAATTGTTTCATATATGTAAACCCAAAAAGAAGAAAAGTGAGTGATTGTCTATACGAAGGGATGTTTTTCCATATAAAATTTGATAGGTAGAGTCTCGAATAGACTTACCCTCTAATGTTTTGTGCAACAATTTTGTTCTTGGAAGCAGCGTGATTTGAATACCAACCTAGACTAGGCCAAGTATGTGGTAGGAACATAAAATCAGGTATCCATTTAAGAAATCAACGTGAAAACACAATGAAGCTCTATCCGCGGATTAGATAACATAGTTACTCTAACCTTCTTACAAAGTAATCATTGTCATCCATTTACAAGAATCAATCTAGATTGTTGAATTTATAGCTTGTTAAAGCACCATGAGGGAGGCAAAGACTCAAACCAAATCTCAAATTCAAGAAACAACCCATCAAGTTAGCATACCACTTATTCTGGTTGTATTTCTTTATTTTTAATAGTTTTAAATGAAAATGGTACAATGCCAATTGTCCTAGGTAAGCTGCTTCTAAGACTTATGAAATTAAAAAATAATTTCCATGGTTTACAGTAAATCTTTACATATAATTCTAAGTATACCATTATTGAATTTAACTAGGTAATCATAGTATTTTAACTAGATAATCTTAGTATTACATATAATTCTGAGTATACTAGTACTAAATTTAACTAAGTAATATTAGTATTTTAACTAGATAATCTTAGTATTGCATATAGTTCTCACTACACCCGTGTATTGAATTTAACTAAGTAATATTAATAAAAATTACAAATTTAAATAAATAATATTGGAAGACAATTTGAAAATTGTATTGTGAAAAAATTATTACTCTACAATTTTCAAGCTCACACAAAGTTATTACATTATATTTTCTTAATACTATAAACACAATAATAAATATAAAACTAAACTAATGCAAATTACAAATTATGATAGTACTAATATACTGATCTTCTTAAAATGTAACATAAATAAAAAAAAAAAAAATGAAACTATACCTATCTAATAATATATTTTATAATATATAATAACAGATACATTTTAATTTAAATAATAACAAAAGAGTATTAAATTTATTATAATTAATAATAAATATAATGCCAAATTTATATTACATGAATACAATAATATCAATATAATATAAATAAAAGTTTTGTATCAAACTAATATCCTAACATTATATTTCAATTTTTAAATTAAAATTAAGTAAAAGACGAAGGCTCATATATTTTATAATAATTGATAATTAGAAAATTTAAATTTTTAAGCTGAATAAAATACATAATAAATAAATAAGAAAATGCTTTGAAAAGGGGCGAGTGTTATTGTTAGGGTTCACAAAATTTAGGGAAGCCGTTTGAGAATTG
>APFE030086391.1:0-14341 GCA_000404065.3 Pinus taeda
TAACTTCCTCAGATCATATCTCCGCAAATATAACGCGAAAAGCTCTGAAATTTGGATCCAAGGTTCAGTGCAATTTCTTCTCAAATGATTTTTTTTTTTCTTCTGAAACGTCACAGAGAAAAATTTATAGCGAAAATGCCACGATGACCTATTTGGAGCAGCGAAATCCTAGAATCCAAAGCTCTGATACGTTATGAAACCAGCTCACAAAAGGATAGAAAAGATAGATCAACGCCTGAGAATTCAGCCTCTTCAATGGGGAAACCTCCTTTACATCACACATTTGAACAATTCTTGGATGATACAAATGAAAATACCTCCTTTCTATATATAGGAGTCTAAGGGGTCATAATATAATCAGACCAACATAACAATAATAACATAAGGGCATAGTAATAACAATAGTGGGCTTCTATGGGGTACAATAGTAACAACATGGGCACTACATGGGTACATCAATATGATAAGGGGATTATTCTAATAACAATAAGGGGTTACACTAGTAGTATATGGGCCTAACATTTCACATGGGTTTTGTGCTCAGGACCTTGAGGCCCTAGAGCTCCCACATATGTTTAGTTAGAGTAAACAAATAATAATACACTTAAGAAGGAATAATAACAATAAAATTGTTTTTAACAATAAAGAAAACCAAATCATAATGAAATATGTTGACAATTCCGAGAGAGGGAAAAAACAAACAATAAGATTATCATACATGAGTTTTCTTATGGGGGCCAATATGTTGTAAGTAGGTGTTAACCTCTGCTTACTAATGAGCAATCATAATCACAGAATTGATGTGGCCATTATGGTTAACCTTAAGTAAATTCCAAACTAATTAGGCCAAGGTTTGAGGGCCTTAAAGGCTATGAGTCTATAATGTACAGGGAGTTATCTCATGAAGCCATGTAAACAATTCACTAACCAGACTCTAAGAGACACATATAATCCATAAAATAAATTTTAGAATTGAATAGGGAGGACCATCTCGCATAAATAGTTTGCAAACAACCAAATGGAATAGGGTAATAAGGGGAGGATGGAAACTCTGCGTGCTTTACACAAGAAAGAGGCAGTGGTATTGTGTAAATACATCCCTGGTGCAACGCTTGTAACAACCCCAGGTCAAATTTCCATTGTAAATAAAGTAAGACCAAGGTCATGGGACACATATTCCAAGCTTAATGATGGGAAAACATTATAGTGGGCATCACTTGTGGTTTAATAATGGATATGGAAATTGGCAAAGAAAAAGAGGCAATAAATGTCTCTTTAATATGATAAATAAAGGAAAATAAGAGAAAATGAAGGTGAAGAGACACAAATTTGAATGCAATGGAAATTAGAGGGAAAATGAAGCAAAGAGATACATCAATGATAAAAATGCATCAAAGAAATAGTCAAACACTTTTTCCAGTCTAGTTTTGGTTCTCTCCTTCCACACTCTCATTCTCTCATACTCTTGCACACTTAGAGTATTCTTGGAGCATTGTAGTTGTTATCCCTTAGAGAAAATCTTGGCTGCAGGAAAAAATCTAAGGTAACCTCAAATCACTTTTAGGTTGAAAGTTCACCCTTCAACCTGGAGAGGATCTCTCCCTAAAACTCAGCTACCCAAGGTCACAATGGTAGAAGGTTTGCAATAAGTCCTATGGCCATATTTATTCAAGAAAAACTGAGGGTTGTTGGATTGTAGGAAAATTTCACCATTGAGCATGGAGTCTGACCTAATCAATTCTATATTACCATAGGTTTAGTGAGAAAACATCACAAAAGAGAGATAGTAATAATTCCTTTGACATTTTTTAGGAAAGTTGGAGGATAGTGAAGGAAATCAGTGTGATATATATGTGAAAACAAATATGTAAATATTTGAAACATAAAGAAAATGGAGAAAAACAATATGAATTCCAATTTCAAACCACTTAGCATTCAAATATTGAATAAGATATTAAACCAAAAGACAGATAGGGAATTATGCACCCTAGTTTTGGCGTTGATACCCTAGTTACCTACAAAATCCCTTTTGTCTACAATTTCAAAACTCGATAACGTTGACACTCCCATTGCCATCGTATTTTTTTAAATTTTCCAAAATTAAAATCGCGTTGATAATCCCATCAACAACCTTTTTCCTTGTCTATTAAAAAAATTTCTTTGATACTGCAATTGTCAGCATTTAAAAAAATTCAAACTTAATCAAATATTATAACAGTTATCTCTATGGGATGTCGATCATTGATGGCAGCAAGAACCCCTATAGACTAGAGGCCTAATCCATCGGATTCTCTCAACATTTTACCTGAAACTGACAACCTTACTTCCAACCAATTAACTTTGCAACTGAAAACCACACACTACTTACTACAAACTAAAAACTGAAATTGAAAAACTCATTACTGAAAAACAAAACTAAAATTCATGCTTTCCCCAGCAAGCTTATTGGATGAAATCCTAATTTAACCTACTAAATAATTTTCAGATCAAGTGACACAAAAATGCCAATATATCCAATAAAGTAGTTGCTCGAATAATGTAGCTCCTTAACTATGTTTCAAAAAAACAAAATCTAGAAAATATAACGACAATGACAACTCACAA
The DNA here is from genome assembly GCA_000404065.3 of Pinus taeda. NCBI lineage: Eukaryota > Viridiplantae > Streptophyta > Pinopsida > Pinales > Pinaceae > Pinus > Pinus taeda. Next base: position 2,605 of record APFE030086391.1, read on the forward strand.
TGGAATTGGTTTTCATAGTGAAAATATGATTGAGAATGTAGTCTGAAAAAATTCTCCATATAAACAGCTACAATATCTTTGAAATCATAAAACAACATCTTGTCTCATGACCTAATTGTTCCTTTTCCTTCGGTTGTGAATTTTCGAGCTCATGATTAAATTCATACTATTTTCCATTCTCAAAACCAAGGGGCGGCAATATAACATTTTTTTTTCTGTTGAAATGAAACTTCAAAAGAAAGATCCCAAAATGGAAAAATCTGGGGTAAATTATGATCTTCTAAAGCTTCAATCCTAATTTCAATGTCATTGGCCAACTCTTCTAAAACTAATTTTTACCTTTCGAGCTAAGTTTGCATGACTTTAAATAAGATACAAAAATGAATAAAAAATTGCATCCACTTGATCATTAGTGTACATATCATTACATTCTTTAAAACCTTGAATGGAAATGGGGTCTGATAAAGAAATATTCATATTTGACTCTAAGAAGGTCAGTAAAGTCACAAAAATTTAAAATATGTTCTAAAGTCAAGCTCAAATCCTCTCTAAATTTTGGATTTTTAATAAACAAATTTCATGCTTGGGTAAAGGATTAGGGAAACCATGAGTTTTTTAAAAGACCAAACATGCATACCTTGAAATGTTTGTAGCAGCATCTAAATCCTTCATTAGTGTAGTGGAGTCACCAATGAATTATTTGAGCTACAACTCCTTTTAATAGTGGACCACCATCTATTTTCTGAACCTCTATATTCCTTTGAAAATAGAGTCGCTAGAGAAAAATCTTGCAGCCAAACTAATATTCAAATCCCTATTTTCCCCCAAAGATATGTTCTAAACAATCAAATCGTTTGGGGATAATGTATCTTTTCTTCCTCGGCAACAACACCAAAATTTTATCACTTAGAGAAAACCATAGTTGCGGGAAAAAATCTAAGGTAACCTCTAACTGCTTTGAGGTTGAAAGCTAGCCCTTCAACCTGGAGAGGGATCTGTCCCTAAAAATCAGCTAACCCGAGATCACAGTGGTAGAAGGTTTATAATAAGTCCTATGGCCATATTTATTCAAGAAAAACTAAGGTTGGTTGGATTGTAGGAATATTTCACTATTGGGCATGGAGTCTGACCCATTCAACTTTATATAATCACAAGTTCAGTGAGAAAACATCACAAAAGAGAGATAGTAACAATTCCTTTGACATTTTTTAGGAAAGTTAGAGGACAATGAAGGAAAATAGTGTGAGATATATGTGAAAAAGAAATATGCAAATATCTAAAACATAAAGAAAATGGAGAACAACAATATGAATTCCAATTTCAAACCAGTTAGGATTCAAATATTGAATAAAATATTAAACCAAGAGATAGACAGGGAATTATGACACAGGAATTTATGTAGAACTGCTCACATAGATTTTTTATTATAATCTGATTACATTATACATAAAAAATGCTATCTTTCAAAAGTTCCAACCCTCTTTCATTTTTCATAAACTATGTTTATAGAACAAACCATAACTTACAACATTTTTCTAGCAAAACTTAGTTACAAAATCTAAAAATAACAGTGTATATTTTTAAGGACATGCATGTAAAATATCTTTAAAACCTATTTGTTTCTAATAAAAAATGACATGTTGTAAATCATGTTAAAAACCAGGACTGAAAAGTGCATCGTTGTTATGCCTCCTTTGCTGGGAATCATGCCTTGGCATTCCTTCAAAAATGGGCTTTTTTTGCGTAGCTTCAACTTTCCTTGGGTACCTTTCACCAAAATATGTTGTCAATGAAACTATCAGCACTCCTCTGCCTTTTAATGTGCTAAAACACTGACAAGAATTTTGTCAATTGAAGACCAAAATTCCCTTTTAATAGTAAGGGGTCAAAAAACTCAAAAGACCGGAAACATTTTCAGCTAAGGGTACTAGTTGCTTCTAATAGAACATCAAAATTAGCTATCATGTGTCTTTTACTTTCTCTAGTCTCCATGGGAATTCCCTTCTTAGTAGCCTTTGTTTTCTTTGACGTTTTTGAACCTATACCTCTCTCCTTGTTCATAATTAGGTCCTTTAGTGGGATATCATCCACATCTATGACTTCTTTAGCAAGCTTTGGGTTCTATTTTAACTTGATATTCAATCTGAGCTTGTTCCAGGGCCTAGTGTGAGGCGTCCCCCCCTTTAAACATCTCAAATAAGGTAGGCTCTTTCTCAGCCGAGGCTCTTTCATTTTGGGGCTCAATTATCCTTTAATTTTCTCTGGAAACTGGATTCCTGTAGGTAGGGTTTCAGTAGGAATCTTTTTAGTAGGAGGAGGGGTTTGTCGTGCCTTTCTAAGCCTATTACTCCTTCTAGTGTAAATTTTAGGTAATTGAGGAACATGAGGAGAGACCTTATCTACCCTTTTTCAACTTCTTGTTTGTACAACAAAAATTATTTGAGAGGAGGTTCTTGTTTCAAGGTGTTTTGCTTGTTTGGCTTTCTTCTTAGTGTCATCTTCCCTACATCTTTTAGATTTAGTAGGTTGGGGTTGAAACCCTCCCCAAAATATAAAATGATCCCATGTTCTCCTGACCTTCCTTAGATTATTTTCAAGTAATAAATTTATCAAATATTTATGATACATAAAATGTGAAGATGTGTTTTTCCTTGTTCGAACCTGAGAAACCATATGTTTCAAACTTTCTAAAAAAAAATAAGAGGAATTGATTCTTATTTGACCTTCCAAATGAGCAAGAAAATGGAAACGGTAGAGGTTGACATGGTTGTAGAACCCCTTACCAGTGAAATAGGACTGACAAATATGTAGTAAAACATGTCCTTCATCTTTAAACCATGCCCTCTGCACCCCTTCTCTCCTATTCTTTTCTTTGAATTTGTCCTTTAAAAAGAAAGGAACATAATTCCAGATAAGATGTGGCTTCTAAAAGCTTTCTCTCCATCTGTGGGAAGAGATTTAACCTCATAGATTAATTCCTTTGTCACTTGGAAATAAATTCCTCCAACCTCTACTCATTGTCCATTAAAGCCCTGGATAAATGCTTGCGCCACTTCATCATGAAAATCAATGCACCTCTTAAAGAATTCTTCCCATCCAGCCTGTCGAAACTATTGCTAGATCTATGGGTAGCTCTTAATAAAATCAAGCCCTTTCGGCTCACTCATGTTAAACTTTCCATTTTCCCCATTTCTCTTTCATATTCTAACGAACATGCAGAAATAGAGGATCAAGATTTGATCCTTGATCTCTAGTGAGTAACTCAATAGAACGAGTGTTTTTAGCAATAGAATATAATAATAATCACACCTGAAATTGGTGATTTTCTATATGGGAAATTTATTAAAGAATGCATCATGTTGTGTACGATGATAACTAATTGACAATAGCTATCAAAGATTTCACCCTTAGATCATTAAAACTAAACCGAAAAACCTTGTCGGAGGCAGAAATGATCTTTTCAGCACATGATCTCTCCTTTCGTATCTAATAAAGTGTATTTGATCAATAATTACCTTTTTGTTGATGTGGAACATGTCAATGCAATTTAAAACAAATATCTGAATTTTGTAGCTTTGGCGGTGATACCATGGTTACCCACAAAATCCCTTTTTCTGCAATTTCAAACACCTGATAATGATGACACTCCCATTATCAACGTAATTTTTTTTTTCTCAAAATTAAAATAGCGCTGATAGTCCCATCATCATTATTTTTCCCTGTTTATTAAAGAAAAACCATTGATAATGTAATTGTCAGCATTTAAAAAATTTCAAACTTAATCAAATGTGATAACACTAGCATTCACTTGGATTTGGAATAATACAAGGAAGAAAGTAAAGGGTAAGAAAAGGAAAGAAAGGAAGCACAAAGAGATGAATGGATCAACAAACTACATTAGGCTTACTTTACAGGAAACGGTTTGCATGTGTGATCTCCTTTTTTATATTTGGATTCATGGTATATCCATGTGGTTCCTTGGTAATGTGTTTTCATTGGCATGGATATTTTCTTGGATTGAAAATGGTTTCATCTTTGCCTTTCCATTTCCTAGATAGCCATGATGTAGTGGGCTCCCCATTTGGTTTTCTAATTGGTTCTCAGGTTTCCTATGGTCATGGGTTAGGAAAAATTCTTTGGAGCATTGGAACATCTTAGGTTCCGTAGAGTTTTTGGGTTGAGATGGGAGATCTCTGAAGCCCTGTAATAGCTTGGGGTTCCCTGAAAGTTGCGGCTTGATTTGCTATTTCCTGGAGCCCTGGACAGCTTGAGTAGAGACCAATCTGATTGATGTTATTGATTTCTAGACTTTATAGGTAAGATCACTGTGGTTGCAGGTTGAGGTGGTTTGGCCTCTAGAAGCCCTGGTTGGTTATTTTTTGGTTTAACACTTATGATCCCACATTCGAGCTTGGAATATGGTGCAGGGATGATTGGCTGAAAAAAGAAATTTTGGCTTAGCCAATCTATGGTTGGGTGGTAGGTGGAAGTCCCTGACTTGGTTGGAATTTTCATATGTTAGTATGAGCTATTTTCCCATTGTGATTTATGAGCACTCGTACTAGTTACTATGGTGATATTATGGATATTTTCTCATAGTTTTGTTTTGATTATATGTTGGTTATATGCTTGTTTTTATTATGTGCTCTATGGCTCTTGCTCATGATTTGATAAGTTACTAGATGGTTGATGAATTCATAGGGTAACAAGTATTATTTCAACTAGCTATAGATGGCATAGAGCCTTCTTATGTGATTCTCAGAAGAAGTTCAAAAATTTATGATCAGATATGCATTCATGACCTTTAGCTTATATGTTTACTATTTGTTTGACGAAATGCCTATCTTGCATTAGGCATGTCTAGGTCAATATCTTGCTCAATATTTGATTGTTTAACATTTTTATCATCAATGTCATGATTTTGGAAAGTTACAGGTAGTTCTGGACAATGTTTTGGATGCCATCCCTAAATAAGTGGCTCATATCTCACAAATGTTGGCATAGAATAAAGGAATTTTGGCCATAACTACATCAAGATAGGTTTATGGGTGCGGTTGGAGCCTCATAACCACATGCATGTTGTGTTTTGGGTGAAACTGGGGTGTTAGGCTTGTAGAAAACAAGTTCCAGCTTGGGATATGATCATTAGAAGTTGTGTACTGAGTTTTGATTAGTTTGTGAGAGGTATCAATAAGATTTCAGTTTGCACGCCCCACTTCCATAACTGGAATTTTGAGGTCGGGTCATGTCATAGTAATTCTCAGCTCATTCTTTTCCTGGAGAGCTTGTAAAAGTGGGAGGATATGTTATAGTGTGTGAGAAAGAATTTGAGCTTATACAACCAATTCCAACCCCAAATACCAAACCTTTGAAGCAGTAAACCCTCCCTTAGTAACTCAGAGAACGAACCTCAGGGAGTAATAAGGTTTGCAACAGTGACAATATCATCTAAGGGTTTTGGAATGCCAGTAATTGAGAAACAAGTTGAAAGGTTGCAAAGAAAATGTAGGAGGTAAGTATTGAGTTTCCCAACTTAATCACTTATGTGCCAAAGATATGACTTAGGTCTACAATATGTCATGGTAGAGCCACAAGCCAATGAACTAATCAATCAAATGACTGAGAATTGGGCATATCACTTTCCCCATCACTTTATCAACGTGAATCAAAGCACTGCATTAATGCACAATGAGATGTGCATTGTATTGGAATGTGTAATATTGAAAATATGTTGTCAGAAAACAAATCGTTAAAATGCTAATCTTTGGAGTTGTAATGTATTAATGTTGGGAAAAAATCACTGAAATGTCACTCAAACATATGTTAATCAGAGGTTGAAATTTTTGATAGCTATTGCATAAGCTATACAACATTTGAATGTCAATTGTCATATGGTACATATAATTTACACATACAACTTTACAACACATTTGTATACCAACTACCATAATGTTCACAACACATAAATTTATAATCTCAAATAATGGGTGCATGCTCATTCCCTTAAAAAATAACCTCGACCACCCTTCAATCATATCATAAGCCATATAATCACATATATATCCAAGCCATAACAGATAGCCCTAATGCTATAGAATTTATCATAATTAGTTATTTCTTGAATAATAATATTTTGAGAGGTATGTCTTTAAGATAGGTCTGACCTATTAGGTCTTTTAACATGAGGTATTATTTAAGGGGAGGATTATTTTAGGCATTGCAATGGTTTGTGAATTTTGTTAGTGTTGACCATTGTCAAGTTAATGCTTGCAAGCCAACTATGATGCTCACATTGTGCAGCCTAGAAAATGGACTTTGGTGGAAAGGGTTTTTTGTGGTTGACCATAATTGTGGGTTTGTGGGTGGCCCATAACCATACTAAGATAGTTCACTTGTTAATCCACTTGGTATGGATCTTTTGGATTATCTTTGTAAATTCTCTCCATATTGAGAGGTGGTAAAGGCTTCTTTTCGGTACTCAAGTTTCAGATTTTTTTCTTTTGCTTCCTATTTCAACTCCTTGGGCTTGATCCCACTTGATAATTCTGCCAAACATAGTGCCAAGCTTCCCAAATCTGCAATAGCATAATCTATACATAATCATTTTTAGATTTGCACCTTTGTCAACGTGGTTCTCTCCCAATTCGAATTCCACCTCTTTCATATCTTTGTTGTTTCCCACTAGTTTATTATCATTATTTTCTAGAGTAATGTGTAGAAATTGATGGTTAGGAACATCTTTGATAATATGCCATTTAACGGAAATTTGCCACCCCACTTGTCTTGATGTGAATAGTCAACATTCCTTTCAAAGTAAAAAATGCCTATCATCTCAAAAAATCCAAATAATTTGTTACATGCATTTACTAAGAAGAATAGAACGCCAAGACATCCACTAGGCTTTTCCAGAGCATCCATTTTTTTTATCCCGTTTGGAGTACTGCCCAGACCCATATTTGATGATTTTATGAATATTGTATTCACTATATGATTTAATGATTAAAAACATAGCGTATTTATATTTAATGGCAAATTTAGGATTATCATATTTTTCTCTTTCTACAATTACATTATAAGCTTCATTGTTTCCATTGGAAATTAAAATTTACTCCTTGACTTGGAATGTATCTCCCATGGATGTTGGTTTCTTCACGACAACCTTATTTTTCTCACTGAATACATCAATTGTCCCATAACAATCACAAAGGGAACCATTACGTCCTCCTCTTAATTTACTCTTGTCCACAACAACCCTGGTCCTTCCATTTGTCCCATAACTAGGACTGAACATTTTAGAATTTTTACTATGTAGATATATTTTATTAGGTGAGTATACCTTGTTAAAAGTTGAAGGATAAGTTGCAATGCCATATAGTGGTCTTAATTGTTGGACCCCCATCATGTGAGATGCAAGGTGAATATTTTTCCCAAATAATCCTAGATAAGAAGCTTACTGGGAAATAATAGTATGAACAAAACTACTTATTGACATTTGTTGGCCCTCTAAATCATTTTTTGAATTAGGAAAAGAACCATTGGGCATCATTCCATCATACCTCTACCTTGAATTACGATATCCAAGGCTAGTATTTGCTACATGCAAGACACCCCTGCCAATTGAAACATAGGCCACAAATTAACCAGGTCTTGGAGGCATACACATACCATTCCCATTTATAGAAGTGTTGGAACCATCACCATGGAAAGTAGATTGTTCTGCACCCACTAAAGTTGAAGCATATGCCTAATATATGGGATTTGTTGAAGAGATGCACTAGACACTTAGAGCAACATGTTGGTAGAAAGTTCTTTTGTAAAGTTGTCGAGTGCCATAAAGCTAGGAGTCTACCCTAAAAGAAAGAAGAGGCATCCCAAATAGTGAATAAGGACCATATGGCATTGAGGGGAATATGCATATCCAACATGATATAAAAATAATAATAATAATAATAAATAAATAAATAAATAAATAATTGCACAAAATTGGGTGGAATGAGAATGATATGTAGGCATGGAGAGATTGATAGCTAGAGATAAAATTTCTTTTCCGAATGTGGCACCTTTTGTGGTCATAGTATTGGTAGTGGAAATTCACCCACAAGAGGTCACTTCCTATGTCAACAATGAGTAGGAAATGCTTCTGTTAGCCTCCCGGCTCATAGCGGTATTCACCTTTCGTGATCGACATATATACAAGCCAAATATGTCATGCTTTGCTTACAGCAATGTTCCATATTTGAATCCTCTGACAGTGAAACATTTTTGGGGAGGAAGTTGAAATTGAGTATGAAGTAGATGGCTGGTTTGTAAGGAAGAAGCGGCCTGGAAGAGATGGTAAAATGGTAGGATTGGTCCCTGTGCTTTATGTAAGCTCCTTAGAGCGATTTTTCATTGGGTACCATTAAATATGGAATGCTTCTGATGGTTGGCAATCTCCAGTCACAGTTCTCTCTGAGCAGGAATTTAATGATGGTTACTAGCAAATATTAACAACAGGAGGACTGGGCAAGTTAGCATTCGTACTTGCAGCTCAGATCAGCTTCAGATAGCCTTGATAGCATATTCGATCAATTCTATATTTAATGAAGTTAAGGCTGCAACTGATGCATTCCAACCAGCCACAAAGAAGGTTGCAGCGATAGTTGGAACTGTACATGGAGTCCAACTGAGGATCATCTAAGAAAGGAAAAGCAAAGGGTTGGTAATTCTTGGAGGTGGTTTGATTTTCCAATTACAGACATGAGGATTTCCTTCCAAAACTGTGTTGTTGAGTTTTCTTGGGGGGACAAGAAACAAGCTCAATTGTTTTTGAAAGTCTCTGGCATTCAAGCTGTTGTTTGTGATGGTGCATTTGAGCCTTGTAGAAACTTAAGAGGTCAAGACATGAAGGCTGAAACAAGTCCTGTGGAAGCTACTGAAACCCATCCTAAGGTTTTGACTCAGCTCATTGTTCGCACTTCCACATTTAATGTAGTTGGTGGCCCATATGTTTCTGAACAAATGCTTCTTGAAAAAAATGTGAGAACTGATATTGGCAGTAGTAGTACTTCGCAAATTAGATATATGAGTCAAAGTGCTGAGTGTGTGCTACCTTTTCAAACTTATAAGACACAATTGAATGAACCCGAACGAAACAGATGTTTAGATCGATATCCAGCCATGGACCTCCTGTCTCCAACCTCAAGTTGTTGGCTTCGAGTGGATATAGACCTCAGTGAATGTTTTCTCACAGACTCTTCTCTTGAAGTCCTTATTTCAGAGGCAACGTTAAAATTATCTGGGAGCAAAAGAATGCGTGCTTTATTTGAAGTTGGAAAAGGATTTCAAACTGTCTCTGGTGGTGCAAAGGGACATGTGGTGCTTGCAGAAGACATCAAAATTTGAGGTCATGGACAACAAAATGGAGAATATGAAGTGTGTTGAAATTCATCATTGATACTTTTAGTGGCTGGTTGAAAGGAGGCTTCTTGGTTCTTCAAACAGGAGCTTTGGCTACTCTTATGGAATCATACAGAGCATACCAAATTTTTTTGAAGGGTTTTGCATCAAGGGCATTGTCTCTTCCCTTTGTTTCATCAAGACAGGGCTCTGAACCGACTTCTGGTGTGCATGGAGCTCATAAAAAGAGGCCGTTTATAGGAACTTCATCATTTAAAGTGCAACAATTTTCCTCAGTTTTGGCTCATGTGGATATGTCAGGTGGGGAGCAAGGATTTTTAGTGGAGATGGATTTGAGCACAATGTTTGCACTTGAAAATGAGAGAGAAGAACTTTCATTTGATCTTTCTCGTTTAATGATCCTTGGTATACATCCCAATCGAAAAGTTATGAAAGGCAAACAACAGGCTGGCCAGATTCCTCGTTTTGGTTCCACCTCATTTGCATTGCGCTCTAATGATGCCAAAAAATCAGTTAAATCTCCAGCTACCTTCGTCAGCTACCAATCTGACAGGTAGAAATGAATCATATACTTCAAATGATCAAGTTGTATGGGATACACATTCTAGAAGGGATGCTACCTCAAGCAGTTATGTCTCTACAAGCAGAGATTGTCATATTTTAGAATGCATGACTGCACAATTTAGCATTGCGAGAAGCTTAGCAGTGGTTGATCCTTGCGGCTGGAAATGGAGGGGTGGATGGAATGGTCAGTGTTCCATTTCTGGTGTCGCTTTAACATTCACTACTTCTGAAATTTTGGGAGTTCACCACTAAAGAAGATTCCGTTTCAAAACGTCCTGTCATTGCAAGAAGGATCTTTGCTATCACAAGATTTCACAGGTTCTGGAAGATCGTCTCAAATTGCTAGATATTTTTCTTAAATTTCTAGTTACAGCAAGAGATGTATGCTCTTCCCGAGAATTGCATGCAGAGTCAGACATTTTGTATGGCAATCGTGAATATCTTGAATGTATTTCGGGAAAATTAGTACCACATAAATTTGGTATGGGTAACAGTCCTTTGCTTACAAGCTTTGCAGTTGTTATGACCTTTGATTTGGAATCATTGGATCTTCCATTTGGAGTTTCTAGTCGAAATCTTGATGGACATGGTTCCAGAGAGAAAGGTAGTGGGTTTAGAAATGGAAAGCACTATAAAAGATACTCCTGGCTTGATTCCTTCTTTTGATGGTCATCGCAGAAATGAAAAGATCATGTCATCAGTGAAGAAATTTATGGTCCGGATGGAATCCCTATTAGTTATGAAATATTTGTGGCTCAGCGTTTAAATCCTATACAAGGTTAGGCACATGAGCCTTGTTCTACATACAAACTGGTGGTTTGGGATGATACAAGACTTTTTTCTAAGTACTTGGGTGCTACGTTTGTTCTGATGCTCTTTAACGATACACAAAGGCTGAGCCTTCAGGATATCAAGGATGCAACTGGTATAGAAGACAAAGAACTACGGAGGACTTTGCAGTCACTTGCCTGTGGAAAAGTGAGGGTTCGTCAAAAGCAACCGAAGGGAAGAGACGTTGAGGATGAGGACCAGTCTGTATTTAATGATGATTTTAATGCTCCTCTTTTCCGGTTAAAGGTTAATGCCATCCAAATGAAAGAGACAGTGGAGGAGAATGCAAGTACTACAGAGAGAGTTTTCCAGGATCGTCAGTATCAGATTGATGCAGCAATAGCGCGTATTATGAAGACCAGAAAAGTACTGAGTCATACTTCTCATTACTGAATGTATATCAGGATATCTTCAAAGAATTTTATTTGAGTAAATATAGTGGGCGACGTTTAATGTGGCAAAACTCTCTAGGCCACTGTGTTTAGAAAGCCGAATTTCCCAAAGGCAGAAAGGAACTCGCTGTATCACTTTTTCAGACTGTTGAACCATTTTTTTCTGGCAATTTGAGGCCCGAGTGGCAAGGGAGCTAAGACTTGCTGGTGGAAATCGTGCTATCCAAAATAAAGAGAGTGGCAGCGCAAGTCATATTGAATTTGATGGCGCCAAGAGAAATACCGGAAAAATAAATAGCCCAGGCATTAAACTTGGATCAGTGAAATACTCTGCCAACAGAGTCACATTGGGCAAACAACTGCTATGGATCGAGAAGCATCCAATTCTCACCTTGCACAGTCAAGTAATATCCAAGCCACCGCATCAATCCAAAAAGACAGATTATTTTATGGAACCGCCTAAAAATACTGACAAAGGATTCCTGGGCAGTTATTACACAGTTATGACCATGAGGCCAGCGCACAGCTCCAGGACCACCGTTCAACCATTT
>APFE030086396.1:1986-25616 GCA_000404065.3 Pinus taeda
AGTCTTCTTATAACAGTTAGTTATCTTCGTGTAAACAGATAATTTATCTTATATTCACTTTATCAACCCATTCATATAAGTTCGTGCATCATATAAACAATAGAAATGCAATTTATATCTGATACATTCAATGCACAAAACACGAAAAAGATACACATAAATGATGTAAAACTTCTTTTTATTACTTCTCCAAAGGTTATAGACTCACTTGCCCTATGCACTTAGCTGCAGGAGTCTGCACAGTCAACTACGGACTACTAGGCATCTGTGCACTCAACTGCGGAGCCTTCTCCTACTCTACAACCCAAAGACTTGACTCTAAACTTAGATAAGACCGAATTCTCCATATATTAATTCCACTTCTCTTACTTATTTACCACTTAGAGGCTCGCTCGATTTATACAATCCCATGGTTCGCGGACCATGGGTAGATCTCTAAAGCTAACATTACATTACAAAAATGAGGGAGGACAACCCTATGACTCATTTACAGTCTTTGCGCTTTGCACCCACAAAATGCAGAGCCTTTACATTAGATTTGGTCAAAATCTGGGCTTTAAGCCCCAAAACGTCCCTTGGGGGATCCCGCGCCCAACAAGGGCTCAACTTTAGTCCAATCAAATTGATCCCCAATCTTCAGAATATCCTTTTGTAAAGAGGGGTTCTATGAAAATCATTCCTTATCATTTTAGGTGAGTGATACTCCATTCTCAAGTTGTGTGGCAGGGTGTGCCACCTTCTTTGATAGGCTTGCAAGCTTTCATTTGCTAATAATTTGAAGGTAACTTCAAAGTGTAATATTTCCTGCTCTTGTTTCTCTATGTAGGTTGGTTCTGACCTATGATCTCCAACAATGAGCCTATGGTTACCAGTGACAAGATGAGTTCCTCTTAACTCTTCTTTGATCCTTAAGGGTACATTTACCTCCTTATGCATGACTCTTTTGATTTCCTCAACTTTGGCCTGTTTATTGGTAAGCCAAGATTCCAAGGCCATCAATTGCACATATTCCATTATTGATTTGTAGTCCCAAATGTTCATGTCAATTAGTATTAAATTGTTTATATAAAATTGAAGAATTTTAGATTTATCCTTAGCAATGCTCTTATGGGAAAACACAAATGAATTTTATGTAGTCTTGGAAGGGGAGAGATGCATGTTGGGCCATGGATTTAATCAAGAATTAGTTCCATTTTTCCTTTAGGAACAATGAATATGTATTTGATGGATGCCTGCAATGGATATGTCCAAATTGCCATGGTGGCTAACTACTCCTCCTTCTCCTATAGATGGGCTTTTAGCCTTTTATTTTTTGTTTTCACCTAGTTTCTGACATTGACTTCCTTGAGTTTGAGACCATCAATTTCCTCTGCCATATTTTTCATCTTCTCCTCCATTATTCCCACATCTTAAAATCCCTTCGGTCTTGCAATTTACATCCACTTGTGTGTCTCTCCCCTTTCCTTTTATAGCTCAATGAAGAGTGGGACTATAAAATGGGTAGGGAGTATCTTACCTTCTTCAGAGGATTTGTAGTAGGTTCTCATGTCTTGTTGGGGATCTAGCTCTTGTAGGTCTAAATTTTTCTCTTGTACCCCCACAACCCCTTCCTATAGTTGTACTGCCTATTCATGTACCTATGCAATTCCTTCTTGTAGCCTTTATATTTCTTCCTATAGAATTGTTGTTCCCTCCTATACCACTGTTGTTCCTTCCTGTAGCACTACATATTTTTCCTATAACTTGATGGTTTTCTTATTGGTTTTGGACCCTTTGGTGCTTGTCCTCTTTTATGGGGTTTGAGGTTGTTTCCCCTTAGTTATGATGGAGGTTATCACCTCTAATTTCTTCTTACCTCTTTCCAATTCTCCCCCTTTCTGGATGGTTCATTATTCAATAGTGATAGGGCTTAGAGAAGGGGATTGAGGCTTCCTTGCCTAATTTTGTTGTTTTTTCTTCTCTTCAAGTACGTAGGGGGTTGTCCTAGTCTCCTTCCTTTTGGTTTAGCCAGGGTTCTTAATTCTGACAAGGTGGAAATAACCTCCTCTTTTGTGTTTCCATTCGAAGTGCTCTCTATCGCCTCCCTTCTCCTTCTCTTTTGTGGCCTAGATGATGTCCCAATGGTCTATGGAGTCATTTGTTCTATTATTTGTGTCACAACAAGATTGAATGTGTCTTCCTCAGGCACTATGGTTTTTGTTTCTATTTCATTTTGTGCCTCAAATTCTTATTCTTCCTCATCCACTTCCTTTTTTGGTACTCATTTTGGCTCTTCTACTTCTTCTTCTTCTTCAATAGATCTTTCATCTGTTGCAATTCATGCAAGTTAAAATATAGCTTATTCTCGGGTTTCTAGAAAGGCATTCGTGTCCATTCCCACAAAGTTAGCCGAGTTAAAGGGTTTTAAAGACCCTCTAGAGCATCCATAACTATTAATCTTATGAGTCGATGGTGTGTTATGTATTGATAGTTTCCTCCTTTAACTTTTTTAGAAAGGAATTTCTGTCCATTTCCACAAAGTTATCCAAGTTACAGGGTTTTAAAGACCCTCCAGAGCATCCATAACTATTAATCTTATGAGCCGATGGTGTGTTATGTATTGATGATTTCCTCATTTAACTTTTTGGCTCATCTCCTTGATTGATTGGAAGAGAGAGTGTGGAATGCTCAATTTTTCTTGGGTAGGAAAATTCAATTGAAACCTCAGATGATGGAGCATCCTAAACTAGTATGCATAGTCAATACTAAGTATTCCTTCACAATATATATACTTCAAGACATGGTATGCTACCTCATTCTAGGGATAGGGTAAACTTTCTCCTCTAACTCCATTTTTGTCCTCAATGGGATGTTATTTTGGAAGGAAAAAATAATTCTTTACTATGATCGACTTTGTCCTTTCTTATCTACTCCATATCACTCTTAGGGAAAATATGGTTACTCTGTGATCTAGGGGATAAAAAATATACTCAAAAATCGAAGTGCTCAAAATTGCTCAAAACCAGTTCCAAATCGTAGTGTTCATCGTCTTGATTCTAACACCACTTGAATCGCCTCAATTTGATATCGTATGAAAAAATTATCACGTTCTAATTTATTTAGAAAACAATTAAAAAATCAACTTGCTGACCGAGAAGGCTATATGATGGTGTCATCAACTGACTGTGTAGAGTACAGTGTTAGGCAGGCCAATTTCGTGATGACATGTGGTAGGTCATACAGGTGGTTCTAGTGCATTTTTCATTGGTTGGTTGATTTGATGTGGCCTAATCATTAGGTGCCATGTAGCCCTTAGGAACTATACCAAAATTTGTATGGGTCGACTAGTCAACCCTACAGAGATCGAACACATGAACTCCATCGAACAAACCGAGTGCTTAAAATTTGGGTTGCATGTTGAAATTTTCTATAAGTATCTGATGGTTTATATTTAAGTTAAAATGGTTTTGGATTTGGCGGGAGGGGAAGGGCACATGCCCCTAGTCCCTCGTTTTATGACCTACATATAACCGAGGAGTAATGGGTTGGGGGTCAAGAATTTAAGCCTTGGCTCTAAGCCATATCACACATCATAGAACCTCGGGGGAGGATAAGCTGGTAGGGGTTGGATGTTAAGCCCTAGCCCGGGTTCCATTGATCACCGTGAGACCAATTCCTGAAGCGGAGGGAGATAAGGCCAAAGGGGTGGGCGTTGGCCAACCCCAGGCCACGTGGCACCACAGGACTGAAAGAGGGGGCTAATAAATTGGCATTTAATTCCTTATTGTCATGGTTAAGTAGGTGACATTATGCACCTTTTTAAGTGGGAATTCCACCAGTCATAGGCTTATTGTTTCTTGACAGACATCAAAAAGGTGGATTTTGTAGCATAGTTAGCCAATTATGTCAATTTGTAGGACAAATAGCAGGGAAATGAAGACATAGGCCTAACTTAGTCATTCTTCAGCCTTTTCTAGCCCAACAATGGGTATTCTCGACACAATGGCAGTGTCATTTTTGCAATTTAAACTATGTAAACTGATGTAATTTCAGATTTGAGCATATAATGTAAAGGCCCAACATTGGAAGTTGGACTTGGAGACATAGCTTAGGAGGAGTGAACTCTTTCATCAGATTGTTGCTTGTGTGATGCTCTTCACGGTCCATTTTTCTCTATTTTATTTCTACAAACTTAACTAAAAACACTAAATTTATGTGCGTTTGCAAATTGATCCATTTCCCACAAGACATAAACTTACTTGCAAACTTTTTATGAAACCTTCTAGTTTCTTTTTTTTAATTTGATATCAGTTTGGTATCAGAGCATGGTTTTTTTGAAGGTTTGATTGTGTTTGCAAGTGTTTTTTCGATGCTTTCAAGGTTAAAGTTGAAAAGAGGAGGAGTGCTTGAAGATCCAAATCCTGAAATTGGTTCAAGGAGGCCACAAACTCCTCAAACTCCAATAGTCATGGCAAATGAAGAAGGACATGTGATTATGTCTTAGGATGAGAGATCTTTCAGAAAAGATTTTTATGAAATGTCTGAGATGGTGAAACTTTTATATGAAGCGAGGGCAACAAGGTTGCATGGAGAGATTTAAAATCAACCAAAAGGTAATGGTGGTGATGGGAGAAAGCCTCCACCTCCACTCACTCCTTCACCTCCACCATATATTTCACCCTCATCTCCTTCTTCATCTCCTTCACATACTCCTCCAAGATCTTGAAAGGGACATGCTAAGTCTCCTTTGTTAAATCTTGATGTCAAGTTTGATTTTACTATGTACAATGGGGAAGTAAATGCTAAAACATTAGATAATTGGGTTCATCAAATTGAATTCTATTGCAAGATTCAAAGGATTAAGGATGATGTTACCAAGATCCAACTTGCTTCTCTTCATTTGGAAATTTCATCTCTCATCTAGTGGGAGGCAAAAAATCAATAAGACTTGAAGAAAAGTGGTAAAATTATATCTTCTTGGAATGATTTTGTAGCTACATTAAGAAGGAAATTTTATCTATTAGCTTACTTGCAAAAAGAAATTGTGGATTGGAAAAATTTTAGACAAGATAAAGGTTATAGTGTTCAAAGTTACACACAATAGTTTATAAGAAGATATTTAATCTTAGGTGTATATTTGTCTTGACAAGACACTCTCCTTAAATACATAGGTGGATTACATAGTTATTTGAGACATACTATTCTTACGTTTAATCCCATCAATTTAGATGAAGTATGTGTTCAAGAAACTCATTTAGAAGCAAAAGGCAATAATTTTCCTCAAGAGACCAGTAAGAAGCCATTCCAATCTTGAGACAAAGGAAAGGGGAAGTTTAAAGGAAAATGAAAAAATAATGCTACAGTTAAGAAAGAGGGAGGGAAAGTGACCTGTAAACATTGTTCAAAAGAAGGCTATGATGAAGACCATTGTTGGATACTACATCCATACAAATTTTGGGTAATACATCCATAAATGAGACCAAACAAGTTTAAGAACAAGGGGAAACAAAATACTGCTGCAACAACTCAAGAAGATCTAGGATCTGATGCACGCGATGAAACCACAATCACAACCATGGGAATGAAAGTTACATCTTCTATTTCAAGTACTAGTTCTTCTAGTAAGCCTATTGAGTCTTAAAATGATAAATAAAGAATTGAGCTTCTCCATATTAGGGTCATTACAAAATATACCAAAGTTCATAACTTCAACAGTGGATCCCAAGTTAACCTTATTTCTCAAGCTATTGTCAAGAAACTAAACTTAGAAACTACACTTCATCCTAAACCTTACCATTTTGGTTCGGTATGCGAAAAAGCCAAATTTCAAGTGACAAGAAAATGTAAACTTAAATTTTCCATCATTGCAAACTTTATTAATTAGGTAGAGCTTTATGTTATACCACTTGAAATAAGTGGAATTGTCTTAGGGAGTCCATACTTGTATGACCTAAAAGCCATATTTTATCATCATGAAAAAAAATATCATATTTTTAAAGATGGAATTGAGCATATTGTTAGAGCACATCGCAAGAAGATGAACTTGTTTGTTGTAATTGTTGGTCAAATGATTAGGCAGGTAAATGTAAGAACTTTGTATTGTTGATGATCAAACCCAAAGAGACTTTTGAATATGAATCTTTCCAAGGATGTTATTCAAAACTCAAGCATGATTTCCAAGCATAGGGTAACTTGTAACTTGTCTTCTTCGGATCCCTCCTCGCATAAGCCTCCAATTTTTTATATAGAGTTGATGATAGCCTCGACCTTTGGTTTATCATTGTGTAGAGCTCCATCTCGACAAAAACCCAAAACATTTTAATATCCATGACTCTTGTAGGGTCCTTTGTCGCCCATAGCGAATCGAACTTCATGGCTTCTGGTAAATCATATTCCTATTGAGGGAATTGATTGTCTTTTGGAAGCATCCATGCAAATAGGGAAATCAATAGTAATAGCCAGGAATAGTGATGTGCCTTGCCCTTATCTTGTGCTTCACGTCAGTTTATCAAAAACTCGTTGCAGAGGTACAATGCCGAGTTGTACTGCACACCCTTAGCACATTTGGCAGCTAATGAAATTATCGGCGCTGGAACCTCATCCGCATGACACTTCCTCATGATCTTGCAAGCGAATATATACATGGAAAACAACACCACCTTCTCTATAATAGAGCATATGGAATATCCACATGACTTCTTCACCAAGCCAAACTCACTCTTCATCTGATCTGTGAGTTTCTTTTCTTTAGTTTTTCCACCAATTGTCTCTATTGGATCCACCCCTTGGTAAGGAAACATCATGATGTGGTCGATCAACATATCAGTAATGGGCATGGGTTCTCCCAACTAGAGACACCCATCATGCACTAGGGTGAGAATTGTCGAACATAGACTGTGTTGATGATTGTTCTGTTGAAATGCGACAACCAAGGCATGTTCAACAATCCTGATTTCTCAACCCCCACGACCCACTAATCGCATTACTCCAGTTTCTTCATAATAAATATTTTCCAAATACTTATTCGGTGCAAGCTGTGGGAATTTCTCATGGTCTGCCAAATCCCAATCTTCCAGCTTGAGCGAGGGAATGTGCGCCAAGAGCACGCCTTCAAACACAACCTTCTCTAGCAACAGTGGTGTAGAAACCATAAATTTGGCAGTATCTGGGTCTTTTGGCACATTTTCTTTGCCTTTTCATGGTGGGATACAATTTAGGAGCCGAGTTATAGCCTCACCCTCTTCGACATCCAACTCCTCAATGCCTCTACGAATCTCTTCTTTGTGAAGATCAAGTGGTTCATGCGGTTGCTTTGACTTATCCATTTTTCCCTTTTCGGGAATCTCAGTGGGGTTTTTCCTCGGTGACTACTTCATTGGAACTTGTTGTGGCTTCTTTTGTTTCTTCTCAACAATAGATAAGTTAATCCTAGGTTACCTTGGCACTGTAGGTATAGAGGGTGTTTCTTCCATTTCCAGTGCGAATTTAGGGGCTGCAGGTTCAGAACTTGTGGCTTTAGAACTGGCGGCTTTTGTGGGGCAAGTTTCAACAATTCTATCCAAGAAGGCCTTGTAGAAAGTTTCCTACACGTTAGCTAACCTTGGGTGTGAGAAAATTTCTTCCCAGTCAGATTCGGTCATAGACTTCATCTCGTGGCGACCCATAAGGCGAGAAAGCTAACAGTCGATTTCAGAGTGCAAATTTTTCTAATGCAAGGTGGCATGCCAGATTTATAAGTGACTTGAAACTCAAATCCAATCGTTCCCTCTAATTTTTTTTATTGTACATGCATCTCTCGGAGTAGGTTTTCAAATATTTTCACCTTAAATTCACCCTGCCTGCTCCTCCTAATGAAAATTTAGCCATCCAATCATCTACAGTGCACCTAATGACTACTTTGGGACCCAACTATGCGACACCAATAGTCATGGCACAACTCTCTTGGTGCAGCTCCTTGTGGCACCCTTCTTGCTTCCATCGCACAGCCTCCTTACTTCGTTGTTCCACTTTTCAGGTAGTATAGTTTATAGTCCCATACTTCCTTGCAGTTTCCAAGAGTACTAAGACTATCCTAGCATCATATAGTCATCACACAAGGGTGGGATCACCCTTATACAACTTCAATCGACTTCCATTAACTCTTCCTGAAAATAATTCTCCATCCAACTTCACGAGTTCAACTATGCCACCATCTGTAATTTCCTTGACTACATAGGGTACAAGCCAATGCATTTGAAAAATTCCGAGAAATTTTTAAAACTTGTTGTCATATAATAAGATTGAATCATTCACCTGAAAGGTGCGTTGTTTTATGTGTTGATTGTGCCATGCCTTCTCACACTCCTTTTGCACCTGTTGGTGAAATCCTGCTAAAAACTAATCCTCTTCTAATTCCATCAACTGTGTGAGGTGCTCCTCCATAGTCTCTTAATCCACCATATCAGTCAGCATTGCAATCTACAGATTTGGCACAATATACTCCATGGGAATCACAACTTCTATCCCATATACCGACCTGAACGGAGTTTGGCCTGCCAAATTTTTACACATTGTTCGATATGCCCATATGACTACTGGTATGTGTACATCCCAATCATTCCTCTTCATGTTGTATACCTTCGTCAACACATTATCTAGGATCTTATTGAACGCTTCAACCATACCATTAGTTTGAGGATTACAGGGTGTACTCCTCTAATGATAAACCTGTAATTCCATTGTGACAATTGTTTCATTTAAGAAATGCATATCCCTATTGCTCATCAGTGTCTTAGGAAACCCAAACTGAGTCAAGGAAAACTCGAAAAGGAAATTCACAGTTGTAGCAGCACTACAATATATGACCAGCTGTGCTTCTACCCATCTAGTCAAATACACAATTGTAGTAATAATGTATTTCATGCCTCTTTTTTCTATGGTGGATGTCTCAGACCCACAAATTCAATTTCCCATTTGTCAAATACTTGCAAGGAAATATGTGGGTGTAAGGGCAGTTCGTGCCTCTTCAATGGCTTCCTCGTTCTTTGACAAGCATCGCATGCCCTGCAATATGCCTTAGGGTCCTTATGCACCATGAGACACCACAATCCTGCACACAAAATCTTCTTTGTAGATGCCCTGCTTGCATAGTGTCCTCCGTCCTCCATGTGCTTCGGTGAGGATGCTAGATCATTCAAACTCTAAAACATATTGGTGCAGTATTTCATTGGAGCCCATCTTATACAAGTGTCCAAGATCACTGAAAAATCAGTTGCATGAACCACCAATTTCTTTTGATGTTGTGTAGAATATCCCTCCAGGGCTATGCCAATGGTTAAAAAATGGATTATGTCAACAAAATTATTATCTGAGACATGTAAAGAAAATATTTGCGCATCTGATAATCCTTCTTCCAAGCTAGTGGACTCTTCGTCTGTATCAATTCAGGATAATTGATCTGGTCCCGCATTTAATCTTCCAATCATGACAATCACCTCAAATCATATTCCTGAAAAAGAAACAACAAAGTATAGATCTTGTCCCCCAACACAAGATTTTTTACCATGTACTTGACAGCGGAGTGATCTGTATACATTTTGAAGTGTGCACCTAATAGGTAATGTCAAAATTTTTGTAGCATGTAGAACATAGCCAACCCTTCCTGCTTTGTTGTCGAGTAGTTCTTCTTTGCCTTAGACAACTTCCTACTTGCGAACACTATAGGATGATCAATATCACCTTCACCTAGCTGGTTCAATGCCACACCTAATGAAATATAGGAAACATCCACATGAACATGAAATTATTTCTCCCAGTTTGGGAACACCAAAATCAGCATAGTCACCATATTTTCCTTTAAAACATCCAAATTATGCTAACACTCCTCATCTAGGCAGAAAGTCATGTCTTTCTTCAGTAATTTCTCCATTGGCACAATTGTCTGTGCATAAGCTTTGATAAACTTCCTATAGTATCCATTGTGGCCCAACGTTGTGCGCAGTTGCTTTACATTCTTTGGATATTCTAAATTGACAATAACAAGTATCTTCATAGGCTCTATCATTAATCCTTTCTTGCATACCACATGGCCTAGAAATACCCCATAGGGCACATAAAAGATACATTTCTTCAAATTCAGGATTTTCTGATATCTGTGAGAAGTATACAACATAAGGCGTAGACTTGCAATGTGGTGCTTTACCAACCCAAACAAAGTCTAGTCATCAAAATAAACTTCTAAGAATTTATGGATGAACTCCTTAAAAGTTGCAATTATGACCCTTGAGAAGATTGTATGCACATTCTTTAGCCCAAATGAAATCACTATGTACTGGAAGCATCCCCACTCCATCACAAAAGGGGTATTGTTGCGATCCTCTGGCACAATCTTAATCTGATGGTACCCCGAGAATCCATCGGTGAATGAATAGGCTTCTTGCCTACCAACTATCTAAGACTTCATCTATAAATGGCATTGGAAATTGGTCATGAATGCATGCATCATTAAACTTTCTTAGATCCACACATATCTAGATTTCATGTCTTTTCTTCTTTTCCTGAACAAACATAGGGCTTACGCAATTTGATTCTTCCACCAGCTCAATGATTCCAGCCTCCAACATTCTGTCTAGTTCTTTGCACACCTTCTCCTTATCCTTGGGATTTAGAGGATCAGGTCACTATTTCATGGGCTTCGCATCTGCCTTGACGGTGATCTTCATTGCACTCAAATCCCCTACTATTCCCTTAAGGTCTGAGAACTTTGTAGGAAACAAGCCATAATACCCGCACAGTAGTTTCATAACTTTATCAACTGTATCTTCATCCCAATAATTGTCTATCTTTGCAAACTTAGACTTAGGCTGCGTGTCAGATCCAATATTTACTTGCCTAGTCTTCAAAGGTTCTATTATATTAGGGTTCACTGCTTTGGGGCCTTTAACCTCGTGCTATCCCTCAGACTCTAGAATGTTGATATTTCCTGGATCCTCTTCTTCTTCTATAGTCATGTTGTAGAATTCCAACACATGGCGTAGTTATGTATTCCATTTTGTTTGAACCCATTCTACCGACTCCTCAAGGATTTTGAATATTGTTGCCTTAATTTCCTAGAGCGCCTCATCAATACATGAAAATCCATCCTTAAAGTTGAAATTTAACAAGAAAATTTCCTTCAGGATATGCCATCGGTTGTCCCATGGTGTAGCTTTGTTTCTAAGTACAAATTCATTGGAATAGTATCTAGGGTATGACAAAATATATGTACCCATTCAGGTTGAGGCTCTTCTCCACAGGATTTAGTCCATTGCTCCAAGTCTTTGAGCAGATCATCCTTTCTGGTGTATTTTTTGGTCATACGGGTATTAGCATACCCAAAACTTAGCTTTATCATTCACCTATATTCCTTCTAGTTAATGAAGTTACCCTTATGCATACCCCACCAATGGGCAGGTGTAACGTGTAGTCTTAGATCAAGTTCCTAGAATTGATGTTCTTTTGGCACATCCATTTCAAACTTATCCAGAAATAACTTAACGTCATCTAATCCATCATAATGAGGAAGATTTCTTACCTCTGTGGATACGCACCGAAGCGATTTTGTCATCATATTGTAGTGTAGCATTGAAAATTCATGAAACCTATTCTTCCAATGCTCAAGTTCTTCATATAAATCCAAGGTACATGAGTTATCTCTATCCCACGTAATTTAGCCATATGTAGTGGGATTGATCCAATATTCATCGCGTGCATTGATCTTGTATATTGGATCCAAATCGTCTTCCTCTTCATAGTCACAGACCAGTTCAATGTAGTGTGCTCCTTCGGTGGGATCCAGTGATAGAATAAATCAAAGTGCCTTCTTCTCAAATGTCATCCTTTTCTTCTTGAGATTAATTACCGCATCCACGTCAAGGGCCCGATCAACTCCTAGTAGTGAAGAGTAAGGATTGTCGTCATCCTTTCGACTTGTTGGGGCCTGACCCAAGTTCGGAGTTGATTTAGCCAAACAAATCTCAGTACTACTGGCCCCTTTGGCAATAGTCCACGGAGCGCGGATTGAGGTCTCACCCAAAGTAGTATGGGAGGGTGCTAGAACTAGGTTTCCACACCCTAGAGATGTCTGATGGTTTCAAGTGGTCCATCGTTCGACCCTGCGCGCACGTCACTACACACACTTAGTCTTACCTCACGGCCTGAGATGTTTCCTTCACGCAACCATACTTGGGAGCGGAACACTATTATTAACCATTGTCATACTATTATTCCATAGTTAGTTGATTAACTTAGCTTATTTTCATGTGTAAAGCATGCTTTGCAATATAATTCATTTGTACAAGTGCACACAGTAAATAAACAACATAATTGCAATTCATATCAATAGACAATAACCCAAGAATAGATACATGGGTTTAAAATAAAAATTCTCTTTATTATTATATTCCTTTGGTTACAGACTCGATTATGCACTGCACACTCAGCTACAGACAACTGGGTCTCTGCACACTCAGTTGCAGAGCCTTCGCCTACCCTACAACCTAAGAGACAATTTGCACTTTCTTTGTGCTTATACTTTTCTATCTCATGCTTCCTTCGATGTCTCTTTACCACTTAGAGCCTCGCTCTATTTATATAATCCCATGGTCCATGGACCATGGGTAGGCTGACATTATATTATAGGATTAGGGTAGACAACCCTATGACTCTGAAATACTTCCTCGCTCGCAATTCACGGAGCTTTACAACCATTTTAGACCAAAAATTGGGCTTTGAGCCCCAAAACACATCGTAGGGGGATTCCATGCCCAACAAGCCCCCAACATAAACATCGTGACTCGCCCTTGAGTCACTCTATTGGTGCGAAAATCTTGGCATAGGGTTCCTCCAACATCCCTCGCACTATGCTGATGTCAGCAACGCACTGAGCTGCTACTTGCTGGATCTGTTGCATCCCTTATTCTGAGACCTCCATGTCTCGGGTGCTTCTCTACATTAACGTGTGCATCGCCTGTATGTGCACCAACTTTCCCTCGATGTTTTCTATGATAGTGAAAGCCTCGTCGATCCAAGCTAGACATGCGCTTTGAGAATTGCCTCCTTATGGCATGCCGCATCCACCTGTTCCTTCAGTGCCTTGGCTTGATGCATCCTTGCAAGCCGTTGAGTAAGGACTAGTGTCTGTGTAGTTCCTCTGACACTATCGTATTGTTGCTACAGTTTATGCACCTCTATCTCTAGGCACTGGATGTTGGGGTCCTCTTGTACATTTGTGAGGACCTCAATTTCTTGCTCCAACAAAGTGGTACAGTCTTGTACTATACCTCCAATTTCTTCCAATCTTGTTGTAATAGTGCTAGCACACTGTTCTCGGATCTTTAGGGGAGTGAAAGGCTGCACCTTTAACCGTAGCCCAATGATCTTCAGATTTAGCTCCAGCTAAACCTTTTTCATTTCTTCCCTAGCCTCACGGACTCCGGTTTCCAACCTATGAATCCGTACCTCTACTAGTAGATTTGCTGAGATGGACAACTCTGGGACGTGTCGACAAGGGTCATCTACCACCTGTGCCAACTATTGGTTCTATGACACCAATTCATCGCACTGCAGATTAAGTTGTTCCATGTTGATATTTTTTTCACTAAGTATTTAGATCGCGTGGCTCTCCCTAGCATGCATCTCTGTCGTTATCTAGTCCTATAGCGAATACAATGTCTCTCATGTAAGGGCAGCCAAACTAAGGCCAAGTCCTTTGATCATGTTAACAACAAATATGCCGGTCTCATTTGCTGCTACTAGTGCTCCTTCTGGTAACACTATGGTGTTTTCCAGCCGTGCGTGCAGCATCTGCTCTTCTGCCGAGGATCTTGCTGCAAGGTGGGTTGAAAGGGTACCCACCTGAGGGGGCTGCACCTATAACTCCTGTAGCTGTGCCCTGAGGGCCCCCAACACAGTCTAGTGCTCTTGCATGAAGTCTTGAAGGGCCTCATTGTTGATATCGCGAATCATCTCGCCGATGTCATGGAGGCCACCTTTGGTTAAGGTGATCGGGTCAATGGCCAACTTCAAGGCCTTGACCTTCTTCCTCATTCTTATTCTCTCTACCATGTGTGGGTGCTTCAGTTGTGTGGACGTGGTCTCGGGGTGCATGTTTCCTTATATTGTTTCTGCTTCCTCTGCTTCCTGCCCCTGTGAGGACCTTGCTTAGTCCTCATCCGCCTTCATTGTTGCTTCTTCTGCCACCTATGTTGTTGTTGCTGCTTCTGCAACCTTTTTCTGCTCTGCAGATTTCTATGTTGCTTCCCATGTTGCCTTTTCATTAGGTTCTACTATTTCCTGCTACCTTTTTGTGGCCAATTATGTGATGTGCATCTTGGAATTGTCCTTCTTCTTCTGCTCTGACACCTTCTCAAGTTCTTCCAGGTCTGGGGCACACCATTTAAGAGGCCATGTCTCCAAGAAAGTGAAGATGGCATCGTTAGTGGCTATAAACGGGAGCTTCTTCCACTGCTTCGATGTATCCTTGTGCGCCCTGATGTATACATTATGCATGTCGACTTTGAACTATACAAAAATCTACAGACTGTTATACACCATAGGTGACAGGCACGGCCTCCGATTGATCCACATTTAGATGCTCATCTCCATGAGCACCTAGAATTTTTTGGTGTTGCGAATCTGTTTTGCATCCTTTGTGGCCTAGAGAGAAGCGTACTTCACGACCTCCAGTAAGTCTCTATCAATGTTGGGGAATTGACTGTCTTTTGGTAGTTCCCCTGCTACAAGCATGACGGATAACAACAACCACGCATAGTGGAAGGTTTTACCCTGCTCCTAGGCTTCACAACAGTTTGCCAAAAATTCATGGCAGAGGAATTCAGACCAGTTGAATTGGACCCCCTCCGTGCACTGCTCAGCCAGTGCGACCACTGTCATCGGTACTTCATCAGCACAACACTTCCTCATGAATTTTCCGACCAAGATTTAGGTTGCTACGCGTACCACTTTGTCCTTGATATTGGAGATGGCGTAGCCCCTTTTCTTCTTCTCTAGCTTGTATTTTGTATCCATGGCTTCTGTAAGGGTCAAATCACTACCCTTTCCTTCGATGATGGTTGCAGGCTCCTTTCCTTTGTAGGGGAGCCGAGAAATGCAGTGAATGAGGTCTGTCATGATGGGGATAGGCTCCTCCAGCCATATATACCCATCATGCACCAAGTATAGTAGCTGCCTAATGACAAAAATTGTGATTGGTGTATGGTGGAAATGTGGTATCCATATTAACTTCAGCAGCTCAACCTTCTCCACATTGTGTAGCCACTTTCGTGGCTCTAACCTTATCATTGCCCCCTCAATTTTCTGCTTCATTAGGTTCCCGGTCTCTAGGTGCGGGAACTTCTTGCGATCAATGAGGTCCCTGTCTTCAAAATTCTTGATTGGCACATGGCCTAGGTGCGTGCCCTAAAACACAATGCCATCTAGGAGGAGCGAGGTCTATAGTGAACTCTTGGTTTCATCCAGGTCCTTTGGCACTTTGGTTCTCCCTTTCCGCAGAGGGACATACGTGGGTAGTTTTGTTGCAGAGCATATAGGTTGAATATCTTCCTCCATATCTTCGTCTTCTTCCACTGTGATTATAAGGGCCTGTAAATCTTCTTCTTCCTCATCTGTGTCGACCATGACAACTTTTCCTTTATCTACCATTGATAGCTTACTGCATAGTGGGTTCCTCGAGGACACATGTATGGGGGCCATTGCTTATTTATCTTTCTTGGGCCTCAGTGTTTGTGGTGATTTTGGGATTTCTACCACAACCCCAACACCTTCTAAAACACCCTTTACTATGGGGGTCTATGCGGCCTTGCCAGAGGTTACCTCTTCAATTCCCAAACCATCCTTAGTGGCTGTCATAATATCTAGGTTGTAATCTATCACTCGCAAATTTAGGGGCTCAACTACCGCTCAGATCTCACTACTCAATACTCTGCTCAAGTGCTCAATCCTCAAATGATAAAGTGTTGTTTGTTGGCCAACCCTCTATGTTTTATAGCGTCTTATGAATTCGAAATTGACTGTTCCCCCCAATTTCAAGCCATTAATTATTTCTTGGTGGTAGATTTTCCCAAATCTTACCCATAAATCGTGTCTTAAATGCCCGTTTCCCTCTCCATTTGGCCTAAAATCTAACATCCCATCATGAATAGTGACACCAACGGTCACTTTCCAACCAATCCGTGTGGTAGTGTAGCCCTTCGTGCACGGTCACAGACCTTGTGACGCTCTATTACTGCGCGCATTCCCAATATCGTGCAGCTTCCGGAAAGAGTAGTTTATAGTCCTGTGCTTCCTTTCAACTTCTTGGACCGCTAAGACTATTCTTCCTATGGCTAGTCAGGTGGTCGCACCACCCATGTGGGGCTCCATCCCGTCCTTCATCATGGTTCACAGAGAATCCACACCTTTTATTATTGTGATCAGAATCGTGCACTTTACTACTCGCAACGTGCTACCCTGGTCACTACGTTTGGTGATATGTAGTTCAAGCTAAGCAACCTAACCAGTTCATGACGATAGTTCTCCCAGTTGTTAGTTTGATCGTACGCACCTTGTCTTACCATTATTAGTTTTTCAATGAGAAATGCTTCCTTTATTTCATATTCCAGCTTATTGACCTCCCTGTCCATCAAAGTGCTTTTCTCCCTTAGTCATACCCGGTCTTTTTCAAGTTTACGAAGTCTAAGGTTTCACTGTCGAATTTCTTCCTCAAGTCTTATGTGTTCTGTTTCTTGTGGCTATGTGATCCCTTCATTCTAGGCTTTGTGGAATGTCTTATCTACGGGTTATGCTATGCATGGAATAGGCTTCACAAGCTCCATACAGATTATAGCCCCTGCTTCATACTTTAGCTTCAGAAGTGTTCATTTGGTCAGGGTTTTGCACATGGTCCTATAAGCCCATAGGGCTGATGGTACACGTAGGTCCCAGTCAGTGTGTCTCACAAGGTGGATCATGTTTAGCACTTTGCACATCTTGTCAAAGGCTTCTCCATGTATAATATTCAGTGCACTTGGTATTATCATACTTCGTCATTCGTGCCCTTGTCGTGCCCACTCTGGTTTGTCGTTCCTATTTCCTATCATGAGGAAGGTGTGCGTTTGTATAGGTTGCGTACCATACGGACGTACCAATCTAGAGAGGTGGGTACCTAGGCTATACCATCCATTATATTTGGCTTTCCTCCACATATGAGGCTTTCCAAACCATATAAGCATCATTCTTCTGTAGTCGCGCCAGTTCTCAACACTCCTATGATGTGTGCCCCACCATCTTGCGGGCGTAGCGCACAATGCCTATTTTAGAGCATCAAAACGTTGTTTTTCTGGAACCTCTTTTTCAAATTTGTTCACGTAGTCATCCACCACTATCAACCTATCATACATGGGCATATCTTACCACTGTTTTCATGCAGTGCAGTGATCTTACCATCATGTTGCAATTGAGTGTGGTTACCTCGTGTAACTGGTTCTGCCATCGTTCTATTTCCTCATCCGAATCTGATGTGCAGGAGGTTTCGCGCTCCCATGAAATATTGACATCTGTAGTTGGATTCAGCAAACCCTATTCCCAGGCGGTTATCTTGTATATATAGTCTAGATCGTCGTCACGCACTGGGTCCATGTAACGTGATCCTTCCGTAGGGTCTAAAGGTACCACTACACAAGTGACTTTTCCTCAGAAATAATTTTGTGCTTCTTTAGATTTATCACTCCGTTCATGTCAGCGGCCCTTCGAAATCTGCAATCATGCTTGCACCTTCAATGTCTACCATTATTCCCTGCAATCTTCCCATCGGTAGGATCTTCTGCTAGTTAGCCATTCACAATTGAATAGGAGACCATTGCAATGCAGGCTTGCCCATGCGCTCCCATGTCTACTTTGGTAGAATGTTTGCATCTGATCCTAGATCCAAAATCACTCGATCCATTTCATATTCCCCGATTTGCACAATCAATCTCATCTCCCTTCCTATTTGCGTTCTGTGCTTCCTAAGCTTCCAGACTACGCACGGATCTCCTGACCTAGTGCACATA
Source organism: Pinus taeda (assembly GCA_000404065.3). NCBI lineage: Eukaryota > Viridiplantae > Streptophyta > Pinopsida > Pinales > Pinaceae > Pinus > Pinus taeda. The sequence continues at coordinate 20,031 of APFE030086396.1, forward strand.
GTGATGTGTTCCTGCAGTCCCTTCATAGCCTTGCTGTCGTGCAACAACTTCATGCATGTCTCTAGAAAGGTAGTAAGCATTGATGGGTCCATCTCTGGTTCTAGTTTCTCTTTACTACTTGAAGTGGAGGCCTCCGTGAAGCTCTTCTTAGCTTCCATGAATGTCTCCTTGGTGCGCTGTAAATCAAACTCCAGTTCCTTCGTTGGCACCTTGTGAACCCAGGTAATTTCTTCTAGCTGCTTACCCTCGTCATCTCCTATTGTGATACCACTTCGAAGCATAATGTTTACATTCGGGCCCTCCTCATGCGGCTCAGACCTCATCATTTGTAGGTTTGAGTCAGGGGAGGCTGGAATATTCCTTTATCGTGCAACCTCGCTACTAGTGTGTGGAAGTCCTCCATCTCATGATCAAACTGGGTACAATATAAACATGATCTCTCATTAGATTTGTAGAATCATGGGCATAATGCCCTGATCCTCTGCAATTGTAACAAATCAGCTATCCACAACCCCTTCCTGGTCCCATTCCACCTCGACCTCATTTGCACCCATGAAATCCAGTGCGCGCCATTCATACATTTTGATCGAGGGCTCATGTTTCAGTTTGAACTTTGTAGGCAGGAGTCGGATCCATCATCAGTTCATAACTTCTACAGGTGCATTCATCATGGCCTACTGATCTGTTGAAATTACATAAAAACTGTTGGGATGTCTGTGTATACTTTTGTAATAGGTGACAATTATATGTAGCGTGCTTCCTTCCTATTTGACAAATCGTGCACCATAGTGTAGGTGCCTTGGTTGGTCCTACTTGTGCCTCTGGTCTTAATGGCATTGACCCTCCCCCTTCTAGGTAGTTCGTGAAGACTAGACAATGGTGATTGTCATGCCCTTGGCCTTTGCATTTTAGGCACCATACCTCCTCATGCGCTTCTGGAAGAGTTGTCATGTCCTGTTCCAAAATCTGCATTTCCAGACACAAATTTTTCAGTTGCGCGTGGATTTTTTGGATCCCTAGGCCAGGATCATGTATCGAGGTCTCGTGCAGTCTCATTGCAATCTCCAAAGCTTCGGCTTGGGTGGATAACTTCTACTCTGATGGCGCAGTCCTTAGATGCGGCGTTAGTGATGCTACAAACCATGTGCAGTGTTGTCCATTTGTCAAGGACATGTTAGCTTCATGAATCATACTCTTTAGTCTTTGATCCAGCTCCCAAGGGGTCTCGCCTGGAAGCATTGCAATTTCCTTAAACCTGATAATCGACTGTGTCTCCGATTTTGACCTACTAAATTCCTTATTCAACACAGCCTGGATAACTGTGAACCCCGCGTTTGGATGGTAATTAGAATACTTAATGTACCATGTCAGTGCATGATCCTACAACGCGCTTACTAGCATTGCGTTCTTTATATTGTCATCCACAACTCCTTATGCTTCCCATACAACTTTTACTACAAACCAAAATTCGTCCAGATCTTCATTCCCTACTCCTTTCAACACGGGCAATTTTATCGTGGTCACCATATTGAACTATGGTGGTGGCGAAGGTGGTGTGGGCGAAGATGGGGGTGAATATGGTGAACCCGATGGTGGTGTAGGTGGAGGTGGTATGCACGGAATTCACTGCCTTATCAGACTAATCACACTTCTTGGTGAAACTTTCTCGAGCTGTTCCTCGCTTTCTCGCTAAGGTGAAATTAAGGGGCTAGTTTCTATCTCTGTGCTAACTTTGTTTCTATAGATCCTCCCACTTCACATAGACCCAAACATCAATTTATTCACATAACCCACTTTTCACATAGTAGCATTTTAATCCATGTGTTCGAAGATTTAATGTACTTACCTCGCGCTCCTTTGAGGAAGCGTCGTTCTGCCGCACTGTAGCTGACTGACATGTTTACCATGAATTTGGTGATAAACCCCCTATAATTCGATCGAGAAAATGGTCCACAGTGTGTGCGATCTTATCTTCTGATGCTTCAAGTCTGCAAACCAATTCCGGAGTCCACACAATTGGTTTGTTGAGCCGACACCTTCCCTGACTGTCTGCTAGCTTCTTGATCCACTCATACAGCTCAAAGGGGAAAGATGCAAAGAAAAGTTTGTGGATTTCTGTATATAAGTAGTGCTCTAACCACTATTCCTTCGATACTCATGAATTCCTATTTTCCTGCGCCACGAACTCATGAATTTTTCTATCTAGCCACGCTTCAATTTCTTTCTTTGTTGGATTCCAATGACACGACATCAGACATCCCTTATGCAAATCCCAGTCCCAGGAACGTAAGTATTTGTTGGCTTGTTGGGGCCTAACCAGGTTCGCAGTTGATTTAGCCAAATAAATCCTAGTACTACTAGCCCTTTCAACAACAGCCCATTGAGCGCGGACTGAGGTCTCACCCAAAGTAGTATGGGAGGATGCTAGAACTAGGTTTTCACAGCCTAGAGATGTCTAATGGTTTCAAGTGGTCTACGGTTCGACCCTATGCACACGTTGCTACGCACACTTACCTGTACCTCGCGGCTTGAGATGCTACCTTTGCACAACCCTACTTGGGGGTTGAACGCTATTATTACCCAATGCCTGGTGCAGAGAAACCACCTCTAGGCTGTAACATATATCTCACTATCCACTAGTCGAGGATTTCTAGGCCCACTGAAGCAACACAAAATTTTTCTTTACCGCAACCACAGTCTGGTTCAGGGGTTACTAGGTCATGTGTTCTATTATTCAAAGATCCACCTCAGTCAACTTTGAATCCACCTGGAAATCTAGCTCAACTGAAACATGAGAATCCCATCACACCATGGCTATCCAAAAATGGAAAGTCTGGGCTGAAAATGTTGTCACACCTTGCAAAACCCATGCCTTAGCAACAAAGAATCACATGCAATACCATGCATGTCAAATCTATCAAGGAAAACACACATGCAAATTGATAGCTACAAGGAATCTTGTTGTAGTTTCTTGAACCTTCTCTTCCTTTCTTGTTCCTTCCTTCCTCTTTCCCTCTTTGCCTTTCTTGATCCAATGCCAAAGTGCTCCAAGAAAATTCTAAGTGTGCAAGAGTGTGAGAGAGAGAGAGAGGGGGAGAATAGTGAGAGTGCTTAGAAACTGAACTGACAAAAGTTAACGTTTGATCCTCATAATCTTTTTTTATCAGCGAGGCCTCTATTTTCTTCATTTTCTATTATTTTCCTTCAATTTCCTCCTCACATGAAACCTATGACCTTTCACCTTCCTTTTATCATAATTTCCATTATTTTCATAAATAAATGTGCCAAAAATGCCATTTTTCCTTTCCAAAGCCTTTTCCATTGCCTTTTCCAATTTCCTTAGCCATTATAAACCAAATGAACACCCACTAGGATGTTTCTCCCACCATTTAGCATGGAATACGTGTCCCATAACTGTGGTATTATATATTTTTATATGGATTTTTAACTAGAGATGTTACAGACAGCTCCCCCTTGGGGGAACAACATCCTCGGCATTCAATGACACCTATAACCAACCTAACCTCTAAAAACAAAACATACTTCCCATAGAGCTTTATAACATAGCTCGTTACAGTATTTACAATGACCATCTACTAAAACATGACAAACATACCATTTACTGGACCTTTATAACAAAAATCATTACAATATTTACAATAATAACCACCTATACACACATACACATTTGCTTCACCCATCAAACAATCATAATTTCTACGGAGTTTTATAAATCCAACTCGATACAATATTTAAATTAATACTCACATATAAACATATGGACATTTTCTCAACCAGAAAATAAAAGGATACAATGCATGAGTTCACAACAAGGGAATCGAGAAGCTCCCACCTCCACCCTCAAAGTAATACCAGGATTCATGTCCTTCCCAGGAAGTCCAGAATGCATTGCAAATTGAGAGTTGCGTCCAATATCTAGTGCTACAATATTGTACTACTTTTCCTCTTAGCGAAAATTTACCGACTCATTCTTCTAGGGTGCACTCCCAATGTGCATCTGATTCCATATGGAAATTCTAATCACCAAAAAAAATCCATCCTCAGCCTTCCCTTCTCTACTACATAGTCCCTCGGTAAATCTAGTTGTCCATTCCATGCAATCGCTCACCATCCAAGTTCCCAAGAATCTATTATCCCAGACAATCCATCCCTTGGCAAGGATTCCTTGCATCAGAAGGTCAAACAACCAAGGCACATACCTACATTAAAACCATCATATCATTCATAACATTCTCATGGAAACCAATGGAAACTATTGGGTACCAATATTGCCACAATGGCCCTACTCTTGAATGCTTCACCAGTATACTGATACCTGTTCCATTTCATTCACTGTTGCTACTAATTTGTGCAATCGATTTCAACCACCCAACTCGGCATTTCATGCTTTCCTATACCAAGCACACAATTTCCATTAGAATCAAAATAAATTGAAATAACTTCAAATCATACCTCATTGGTGGCCCATCGACAAGGTACGCTTGCAATTATGTTCACTTCCTGTCACAACAAGTCAAACTACCACTTTTGATAAAATAATTAACCCCAACAAAAACTCCAACCAAATCTGTGCAAATGATATAATAACCCAGAAGTGATAAAATAATAGTGGAATAGCATATGACAATGTAAACCGGAAATATAAGCAGATACACAAGAAATGCAGTGAGAAATGTTAAGCCATTTTATTATACTAAGCAATAAATGAGTACAAGAGGTGATTAGACAGATGGCACCTCAACTTGCACAAGGAAAGTGAAGAAATACTCTCAGAATGACAAGAATGGCCTCTTTGCGTGGATGTTGCTACTGTGCTGCTATTGCTGTTAGAAAAAAAATGATGACTTGGGGCTACTCCCCTCCTCAGAAAAAGTTGAAACTTTGGATTCGAGCTCTACTCAAGAAACCTAGAAAAACCCAGAAATATTTCATGGAATGGCCTCACACTGATCTGCATCCTAGCTGCTGGGAAACTGTCGTGCTATTGCTACTCCTAGAAATTGAATGAGGATTTGGGGCTTCTACCCTCCTCAGAAAAGGTTGAAACTCTGGAATCAGACTCTACTAAAAAAACCCAGAAAACCTATAAAGCTTTTCTGAAATGGCCAACCCCCGAAAATCACCCCCTTGAGGTTTTGCGCAGTTCCATAAAGACGTTGATGAAACTGCTACTGAAATGTTGATGAAACTACTGCTGAAATGTTGATGAATCTACTGCTGGAACGCTAATGGAAATACCTTTCTCGGGTAGGCACTCGAAGTCCCCCGGGGCTAAAGGTGAGATCTCCGAATGGAGACACTCAATGCAATAAACAGCACTGCAGACTAGCTAAACAACCAGTGTGCTCTAAGTCAAAATGACTATCACAAATGCTCATAACCAGAATGATCCCAAATGAGGGGGTTCCTCTCTATTTTATAGCCTCTGCCTCTCACAATCCCTAGGCTCACTTTCTCCTGTGTGATCCCCTTCTTGCCATGTGTTCCTTCCCTCCTGCGCAGTCCCTCCATGTGTCTACGTGGGCCCCATTTCTGCGTCCCCCTTTGGCCCCCTTGGTTCCCCCT